>OX463856.1:5507651-5626951 GCA_949825065.1 Odontocerum albicorne
GAACATCTGTTGAACAGTTATATCCCAAAAATCTCTCCGCTCTTGGCCGAAATTGTCCCATGCCTCCCTCACCCCTCAGCCTCCAACCGTTGAAGCGTGTATATCGGTACCAGTTCGAACAGCATTTAGTCTTGTTTGTGCTCCCCTGAAGATGAGGTGAAAGCCTTGAAACCGGTAGGATTATACCGTCACAAAAAAGTGGAATAAACAGTGTTTGATAAAAATAAATTACAATGTCTTTAAACCTCCACAACGTTAATGCCTTAACTATAAACAACATACAAAAGTCATAAACAAAACTTTGAATGTTTTTAATCATGTAACATCCTTTTCCAGCATCACATTTCAAATGCATCTATTCTGCGTCTCTCACTTGCTCTCAGAGTCTAAGACTCCGTTCACAAATCTTCGAAACCGAATAAAAAGAATGTTACATGTCACTTGTTTGGCACATTTAAGAATAATATTTACAGGTAAAACAAATTAAATTGTACACTTATTAAGCCCTGATTTGCTGATTTTGCGCCCCGTTTCCCAACTCGGTAGAAATTACCACTGAAATAAGGATTTAATTTAGGAATCTATCCTTGTGGAATGAGTAATTATGTAAATTGTTTGTTTTCCTTCTAGCCAGTTTGGAATTTCTCATTTTATTTATTTTGACCAAAATTCCACAAACAACCCTTCGACTTAGTCTTGTACAGTCGTTCTACACTTTACTTTACTTCAGATTTAAAATTGACGTGTCTCTTCAGTTCGACTTTTCTAGTGACTTTTAAAAAGGATTTGTCAAGTAGAGTGAAAAATTACACCGAGATAGTTTGACATGTTGAACAAATGGGCGACTAAACAAATCTATAATTTGAATATGAGTCGTAGCAAAGTATGGTTGGAATAAGAGTTTGAATTAATGAGAGAAGGAAAAAAAACAGGAAATATGGATGGTTCAATGAAAAGAAAGAAAGAGTTTAAAAAATTTAAGATTTAAATAGACTTAGAAATAAAGAACACAGAAAGTTGAGTGCTGAGAGAAATATGAAAATATTTTGTAAGAATATAAGGAAAACGCGAGGAAAAAATCGCGCGGTATTATATATGTATGTATTTTCTTTTAATAAATAATGTGATATTATATATTTATGTATTGGGTGGTAACATAAGTTGTGTCCGTTGTTTTTCAATTTAAAAATGAGCAACAAAAATAAAACAAAATGGTAAAGGTTAGACGTCATTCGAAAGACAATTTTCTGCTCTACAAGATATTGTGTTTGCTTTTACGTTACATATATTATTTTATTTGATAACAAGCCTTCAAAATGGAATGTCAAGTAGACGAAAGTGTGCATTTTCGACACCTCCAGTGGACTTCGATGAGGACCGCTTAAACCATATTATTCATGAAGATCCCCTTCAAACCACCGTATAATTGGCTGAGCAGATGAATTGTAGTCACATGACTGTATACCGCCATCTTAAATCAATGAGAGAAGTCCAGAAGTTCGGATGGAAGGGTTCCACATGTTTTGAGTGAAAACAACAAAAATCAACGTTCGACAATTTCTTCTGGTTTGCTCGCGCGTCATCGAGCTACGCATGGCCACAAGCAAAGGTTCCTTTACCGCATCATTACTGGTGATGAAAAATGGTTTGAAAATGGTGATGAAAAAAAATGGTGATGCTAAATGTTTGAAGGGGATCTTCATTAATATGGTTTAAGTGGTCCTCATCAAAGTCTACTGGTCGTCCGGAACGCTCCATGTCTTTCAGGTCGAAATTACCATTTTTGAAACGCAAAAACCATCGACGAGCTGTCCTTTTATTCATAGCATCTTCACCGTACACTTCGCGAATATCGTGAGCAGCTTTGGCATTTTTATTCCCTCAATTGAACGCGAACAGAAGGAGGTGTCGAAAATGCTCACTTTCGTCTACTTGACCTTCCATTTTGAAGGCTTGTAATCAAATAAAATAATATATGTAACGTAAAAGCAAACACAATATCTTGTAGAGCAGAAAATTTTCTTTCGACTTACGTATAACATTTACCATTTTGTTTTACTTTTGGTGCTCATTTTTAAATTGGAAAAAAACGGACACAACTTATGTTAACACCTAATACTAATTATTCTCTCAGAAACTGATTATTCTCTCATATATTGGTTATTTTCTCATGTACTGATTATTCTCTCATGTACTGAGTTTTCACTAATGTGCTGGTTATTCTCTCGTGTACTGGTTATTCTCTCATGTACTGATTATTCTCTCATGTACTGATTATTCTCTCATGAAATGATTATTTTCTCATGTACTGATTATTCTCTCACGTACTGATTATTCTGTCATGTACCGGTTATTCTCTCATGTACCGGTTATTCTCGAGTAAGAATGACATTGAGAAGAGATTCCTCTCTGAACGGAGCTAAATATATTGTCGTTTTATTTTATTATTAAATCCTTAATTTAGTAGTAATCGGTGGTAATCGGCCTCATAGTGCACACTTCATGTTTGAGTGTCTTACGTACAGATTTTTTAAACCACATTTGACGATTTCTTACTGAATGGCTAATGTATTTGTTTTTTTTTTTAGTTTGTTTAGCATTTTTGTTTCTTTTGAAATACCATTTTACACTTTGATAGCATTTTATCTTTTACAGTAATAAATAGCGTTAAACATGAAAAAAAGATTTTAAACAATACGCGTAAAACTATTCATATTAAATAACCTTCCATAACAATATACATTCAGTACGTTTTGAATGAAGTAATACTTTTACGCATTGAATGAAAAAATAATATTAATTATAATTAACACTTATCGGCCACATCAGAGATATTTTGTGAAAATCGGGAATAAATTCACCAATACAATCAAACGTGTGCCAGTGTGTGACGGAGGTATATTCATTCTAAAAAACCGCTACGGGTGAGAAAGCGACGCTATTCACGTCTCACTCTATTTCGGTATATGGGAACGCCAGAAATAGAGTTCACAGGTCTCAGTAGCTCTCGGGCGTCCATTCGAGGTGATCTCTTCGCCTGTTTCGTGAACGTCGGCCAATGTTTTTTTTTCATGTTTTCAGGAATTATATTTCAATTATTATCATTTTTGACTTCAAATTTAATTAATTTAAGCGATTGGCTATGAATATTCTTTTTTTTTTATTTGACAGGTGAGATGACGAACTGCAAGTTACGGGCCTACTCAAGTAGTTATTTACTCGAAGCCTCTATTATATTAATGTTATCACAGATAATGATGTATCTTGGACACGCTCTTCAACCTGTTGAGGAGCGAATGGATGAATTCATTACCATTTATTTTTCAAGGTTTCGGCTTTTACTTTGTGTAACTATATAATAGAACTCCGTAGCCTAGTTGGTAAGACGCCTGCCTCCTAACTGGGAGGTTGCAGATTCATATCCCGCTGAAAGTTTTTTTTTCTTAATTCCAGTCTGGTGTTCACTTCAGGCCTCTTTACCGTTTTTCTGGTTGGTTTGAAAAGACAATAAGCCCAACAGGTTGTTCTGTAAACAACGAAAGTGTAATACAATACAATACAATAAAATACCATTTAACAATATATTACTTTATCATTCCACTCGTAACATTATCTAATCTAATAACCTTCCTATCGCTACACTCAACTTATATGAATGTGTATGTATATATTTATTTTTTTGTAATGTTTTGAATCTTTCAATTATAGTTAACTTGAGTCCTGAGTTAGAGCGCCCTTGACCAGTTCACTGCCAGTGACGAGATATCTCGTCCAGAACATTTTATTTTGCACGGATTTCTCCAGTTACACAAAGGTATGTGCGCGCCACGCCAGTGACGAGATATCTCATCAATACTTTGATTCCTAATTACTAAGTCAGAACTTAATATTATTGACAAATTTATAAATCAGCACACAGGCTGACATCTATCCAAATCAGACGCAAACATTTAATGTTGTTTGAAATCATGTTTGAACCCCTTATCGACATATTTCCAAGACAGTTCCATTTGACAGCTGTAGACGTCACCGTTCAAGGCTGTCCCTTTTTAAAGTTGTAGCCGTAATTCTTAGTTCTTTGTTTATAAAGTTCGCGATCTTTCTTATTTTTGTATGTTGGTTCTTTTTCCAAGTTTACTTTATATAAGTTTACCTTATTATTTTTACCTCGCTGGGAACGACACTAGTATTATTTTTTGAACGCATTTACATATTTTTTTTCTTTACTTTATATCAAACTTTTTATGTACAATAGTGAAAAAAAAACTAGATAATCGTGCATATTTCTTCTTTGTTTTTTTTCATATTGGATATTGGTGTAGTGTAAATATGAGCGGGTGACCCGAAACAAATATCGAATTTTAAATTTGGATTTTTATTAATAAAAACCGTTTTAAGTTCCATATTTCACAATCTCTGGTAAGTCAATAATTAGTTCTACGTAATTTTAAGAAATATATTGAAAATTGATCGAGTAATTTTTTGCAAATTATTTTCGACATTACGGTTAACACCATATTTTTTTTGCGTCAGAGATAAGGTTAAAAATAGTTTTCTTTCTAAACGGCTCTATATAAATTGTCCTTTTTTACATCCATCTATATCTCCTATTCCTAGGCTCTCTTCAGAAAGAATGAGCCTAAGGAGTGACTCGGGGTAGGAAGTAGAAACAAGTGTTAAATATTCTTTACTAATTGCTATCGGATATACTTCTGTTTCTACATTTCTTTTTTTTTTTTGAGATATTTACTGATTAAAGCTGTGTTCTTTATTTTAAACCGATTTTTGTATATTTTCCAAATCTATTTCAATCATAATGGATCGAACAGACCGATATCTTGATTTGTGTACAGTGTTACATTAAATGTATCGGAATCCCGTGTTTATCCGCTCGTTTTGTAACAACATCGTTCAAAGGAACCCGATTTGATTACACCAAATAAATGCCCTATACCAGATATCGCCAACCCGCAGCCCGCCAGGATTATTTGTGTGACCCTCGACTATTATTTTTAAATCATTCGAGAAAATTTTTTAAGATTTCTAGTCTGGTATACATTTTAAGTCTCTTTAACATATTTTGGTTGGTCGGAAGAGATCGACACATAACAATAAATCCATCAGGTTGTACTGTATACAACGATAGTGTTATACAATACAATGATGGTGATATAATATCAAATACTGACAAAACTTAAAAAGAAAATACAACATAGATACTTTGAAATAGTAACCAAAATAATACTTATGTTTAATTTATTTATGATATTTATTTAATGTGAATTGTATTTACATTCAATCAAAAAAATTATGTAAGATTTTGTTGCTCTCAAAAAAAATATGCTTGCGGCCCACGATTATTTATTCAATTCCAGTGTTGGTACACGGCGCACAAAGGTAGACTGCCCCTGCCCTAAACCCTCTCAGTTGTGTATACGTGGTTTTTTAACATTCGAGTTTCATACCAAAAACAAATTCCCTTTGATCTACGTACAGACTAGAAAAAATATTTTCAAGTTACTTCAAAAATAACATATAACGAACAAACAAATGTAGGTTTTTTTAAGTGAAGCTTCTATAGGCGCGGTAGCGCAAATTGGGCTTAACGTCACGAAAAGTGAAACGGTGTATTATATTATTATTTAATAATTATTAAATTATTGTTTATTAAATATTTTAATATTAATAATAATTAATATTATTAAGTGTATTTATATTATTATTAAAATTATTATTTATTATTATTTATTATTAAAAAAAAAAAAATTTCCTTATATATTATTTTTATATTAATATATTTAATAATTATTAATTTTATTTTATATTAAATTAAGATGTATTTTATTTTATATATATTTTAATATTTATTAAATATATAATTTATATTTAATATATAATCATAATAATATATACATTTTATTATAATATTAATAATTATATTATTATTATATTATAATTAATTAATACTACAATGTTATAATATTATCAATAATATAATCAAAGTAATATAATAATAAATAAATAAGAATAACATAAAAACATTAATAAACTTAATATTAAAAAATATATATTTAATATTATTAAGTGTATTATATTGTTATTAAAATTATTATTTATTATTAAAATTATTATTAAAAATATATATTTTTTTTCATTTAATAATAGAGATTTTCTTGAATTAAATTCCACATAACCATTTCCTAATCCTAAAAAAATCGTTAACAAATGGAAAAAAAGCAATGCATAAAATCAACTTTTCCTAGGAGCTAAGAAGTTTCACTTCTACCGCGCGAGAGTCTCTCGCATCTGTTTTTTTATAGTAGCAGAGTATGTGCTATATTACACATATCCTGAAATTAAACATATATTTCAAGAGAATGGAGAATAAAATACATTTAAGAGAGACTCCATCAAAAGATCTGGGTTTATCCCATAACATAACCCTAGTCGAAATACACCTCCACCAATTGAGGGCGAGACCGTCCATCAAATGTTTTTTTAACCCACTCCCTAGTACATATACATGTAAATTAAAAACAATTGACAATAAAGGATCACACATACATGCTTAGACAAAGTAAAAAAACTTTATTCGAGAAACATGTCCTTGCAGGGATATGGTATTCGATTTTCATTGGTAATCAAGTTTTTTTTTCAAAATTCTAATCTGGTTTCTACTCAGATCACTGTTTAAAAATATATCTGCTAAGTTGTACAATAGCCGGCAGTAACTAATACACATCGGGCTTAAGAAAGAGACTGTCGGACATAATCGGCTAACTTCGGCTTTGTACAGCGTCGTCTCTGTCGCACGATGCGCTAACAGACCGGTCCGGTAGCGACTGCCAAATCGCGAAGGAACACGTGTATGAATGACAGAGACAACGCTTTACAAAGCCGAAGTTAGCCGATTATGTCCGACAGTATCTTTCTTAAGCCCGATGTATATTACTTACCGCCGGGTTTTGTACTATGTACTAAAAAAATCGAATACAATACAATACAAATCAAAAAGAATATATATAAGCCCTGACACTTACATACATACCATCACGTCATATCCCTATCATTGTAGGCAGAGAAGACATAGCGCCAGACTTTCCTATCTAGACACACATCCTTTGCCTCTTCTACATTTGTACACCATCTCTTACAGCTCCAAAGATTTCTATGAATTGTGAGCGCATAAGGTAGAGCATGTATGGACTAAATTCTACGCCAGTCGCGCTCACCGCATGGTATGACAGTTTAAAGTTGATACCGTTAGTAGTAGGTAGTATGTCATCTAGTGCTGACAAAAGACATGTTGTTTCGTTATATTCTGAAATGTTCGAATTTAATATCGCGCTTTTATCAAGGCAAAAATTAAACTATGTCAATATCTAAACGTCAATTAATGAGAGTGAAACGTCCATAATGTCAATATCTAAACGTCAATTAATGTATGAGAGTGACACGTCCACAATGTCAATATCTAAACAATGTTAATATCTAAACGTCAATTAATGTTTGAGAGTGAAACGTCCACAATATCAATATCTAAATAATGTCAATATGTGAACGTCAATTAATGTATGAAAGGAACGTCCACAATGTCAATATCTAAACGTCAATCACTGTATGAGAGTGAAACGTCCACAATGTCAATATCTAAACGTCAATCACTGTATGAGAGTGAAACGTCCACAATGTCAATATCTAAACGTCAATCACTGTATGAGAGTGAAACGTCCACAATGTCAATATCTAAACGTCAATCACTGTATGAGAGTGAAACGTCCACAATGTCAATATCTAAACGCCAATCACTGTATGAGAGTGAACGTCCACAATGTCAATATCTAAACGCCAATCACTGTATGAGAGTGAAACGTCCACAATGTCAATATTTAATCGTCAATTAATGTATGAGAGTGAAACGTCCACGTTTCACTCTCATACATCAAAGTTGCTTCTAAAATACTAAGGTGAACTGACATGTTAGATTTTGATACCGATTCGAGTATATATGTTTTAGTGCTCCATTGACTTTTTTTCCTATCGGTACACGCGTTTCGATATCCTTCAAAAACCTCTATACATCATCTAAGAAGGTTCTATTGGTGTTAAATTCCGTCTTGACAACATTCTTCTTCCATACAAGCTTTTAAGAATCAGACTTAAGACATTTCTCCACCGAACGTTTCAATGTGTAAAAATAAAAAGAAAAATGAATTTCATAAGTTTGTTGTATCAAAAAAATAAACTCAATATAGAATAAACAAACCGTTCTTTTTTCACCGTCTTTACCAAATAATACTTTTCACAGATCCCATACAAATATTTGTGCGTGTTTATGCAAAAAAGACGTAACGTACATTCGAGTTATTTTGATAAACATGTGTAAACATAAGATATCCAAAATGAAATGGATTTATAAGACTAGAGTTCGTCTAAAAATGCGAGTTTTGTCTAAAATACATATTTTACCGACTCTATAAAAATTCATATAAAATTATTAAAGGCATAAAGCAAGGTAGAATGGAGTCACCCTGGTTAGAGTCCACGCGCCGTAAGGAAAGAATAGTGTAGAAGGGTGATCATGAGTTTTTATTTATTATATATTAAGATTACGAGGATGGTCCGATAAGTACTTAGCCTACAAAAGAATAACAAAAATGTTGGATAAGTGGCGATTTATTTCTCAACATAATCTCCTTTGAGTTCGATACACTTGACCCAGCGATGCTCCAACTTCTTTAACCCGTCTGAAAAATACGTTTTCTGGAGGTCTGCAAAGTAGGCCTCCGTGGCGGCGATAACCTCCTCATTCGACTCAAATTTCTGCCCGGCGAGTGACTTTTTCAAATTTGGAAACAAAAAGAAGTCGCACGGGGCCAAATTCGGAGAATACGGTGGATGGGGCAGCAGTTCGTAGCCTAATTCTACCAATTTGGCCGTGGCGACGGCGGAGGTGTGAGCCGGTGCGTTGTCATGATGGAAGAGCACTTTTTTCTTCGCCAAATAGGGCCGTTTTTTCTGCAATTCGGCGTCGAATCAGCCCAATAATTCGGCATAGTAGAGCCCTGTGACCGTTTTGCCCTTCTTCAGGAAGTCGATGAAGATCACACCTTTTGAATCCCAGAAAACGGTGGCCAACACCTTTCCGGCCGATAGGACAGTCTTCGCCTTCTTCCGAGCGCTTCTTCGCCGGGTGCAGTCCACTGTTTCGACTGTTCCTTGGTCTCGGGTGTGTACCAGTGTATCCATGTTTCGTCGACGGTCGCTTAAACATCGTCAAACACTGCTGTGAAGTGGTCTCACGGTTGCGCTTGTTGTCCGGAGTGAGCAAACGCGGCACCCATCGCACCGACAGCTTTCTCATGCCCAATACTTCATGCAGGATATGACCCACGCGGTCTTTTGAGATGCCTACTGTCTCAGCTATCTCGCGCACCTTCAATCGGCGGTCTGCCAATACGAAATCGTGGATTTTTGTCACGTTATCCTCCGTGGTAGCCGTTTTCGGGGCACCTGGGCGTGGCTCATTAAAAACCGACGTGCGACCACGTTGAAACTCGTTAAACCAATTTTTGACGGTCGCCATCGAAGGAGAAGAGTCACCGTACACAGCATCCAAGCGCTCTTTGATTTCGCTGCGCGATTTCCCTTTCAAAAACAAGAATCGAATCACCGACCGATATTGCTCTTTTTCCATTTTTCTCAAATCCGCGGACACGCTCGCTTCCACACGCGGTCAAAACAAAACTACGCGTCCGATTCGGCTGAAATTTTGACAGTAGCTGTCAACAAGAATGTACTACGCGATAAAAAAATTGCTCTTGCGATAGTGGTGCTATCGAGCGGTGAGGCTAAGTACTTATCGGACCGCCCTCGTATTTAGTTTATTTATTTATTATTCATTCAAAAATACAGAAGTGGACTTTTTTGTTGAGAAAAAAATATTTGTTTATTGATACAGAAAAAGAAAGATTGAAAGAAACAAGGAGTTTCGTTTATTTCTAACAAACCTTATATTTTTTTTACAAATATATAATGGAAAATTTTAAAGAAATAGAAATGTTTTTTTGTATTTTTTTAGAAACGTATTGGTTAAGAAACACAGTATAGAAATTTTATTAAACATAACAATACAACATAAAAATACAAAAAGAACTTAATTTATTATACATATATAAATTAATTTTATTTTACAAATCAATTTATTCACAGTCTGATGAATCACTATCACTGGCTTCACTTAAACTTATAATGAAATTGTGGCTTTCACTTATATGGTCAAACATGATTTCTCTTTCCCAATATTCCGACTCTATGTCTTTCACTTGGCTACATATTCTGCTCCACTCTTCAGAGTTTATTAAAGAAACTTTTTCTATAACTAATTGATCCACTGTATTCAATGTAAACTGTACATTTCTAGAACCAACATACCCTTCGATCATGGTGACACTATTTTTTTGACACACTAATACTAGAAACTGACCAATCAGCACATAGGAGTTGACTAACACAATCACACGCTCTGTGTACCTACGCCATAGTGCAATAGAGTCACATATTCTTTTCTTACGCCACTTGGACTCTACTACATATATTTGAATATGGATTAATGTGTGCGTGATTTAATAAATGATGAGTAAAATATGTTACAACAATGAGTCAAATAAATGTATACTGATGATTCAATTCAGAGTACAATTTTTTATAGCGCCATTTAGAGAACAAACTCTTCTTAAAAGCGCTCTAACTGGAGACTAGAGCCGACTAATATTAAACAAATCACGTATGGCAGCTATTGCGGCGCCTTTTTATTGTATAACACTTTATTTTAAATGGTACAACCTTTTGGGATTACGTCCATGCGGCAATCTCCTCAAACCAACCAAAAATATGTTTATAAGGCCTTAAGTAAACACTAGACTGAAAACCTTTTTTTTTAAACTTCATTCCAGTAGGAATCGAAACCCCAACCTCCGGGCTGAAAGTCAGTAATCTCACCAACTAGGCCACGAAAGTTGTGGTAGATTATATCGATGTATTTGCTTAAAATGAAAGCGATTTAAAGGGTTTGATAAGTGAGTTGTATGAAATATACGTAGTTAAAAGAAATTATATTGAATGAAGCGATATCGACGGTTATGGTATGGAAAGTTATGGTTATGGAAAGAGTTGTGGGAAAAAATGTTGCATGGGTATATTCAGAAAAACTGGAACAGGTAGGTGAGTTCTGTTATCTGGGACAGGAAGTACTTTTAACTGTGATGGGTGACTTGAAAGATACACTGAAAAAAGGGTGGCAACAGGGAACAAGGAACAATACTCAACAACCGCGCTATATCAATATTAGTAAAAATTACAATACTTAATGGAGTGTAAGAACTCTACTTTACTTACTGGAATCAATCCTTGACTTGACAGAAGTCGAATAGTAATAAAATTAATACTACAAAGATGCATGCACTAAAAAATATTTGTGGAATGTCTATGCATGAAAGAAGACGACATAAAAAAGAATGGATCGATAAATTGGATATTGTAAGTTAAGACGATATGGACATATGGAGAGAATGAACAAAATAATGACTAAGCGAATATACAAGCCACAATTGCATGTTATGTATAAAAGAGGTATACGAGGCTGGATCAAATTTCGGAAGAAGGTAAAGTGACGACCTCCGTGGCCTGGTGGTAAGACACTTGTCTGCCGATCCGGAGGTTGCGGGTTCGATCCCCGCTGGAATCCAGATTTTTTTTAAAATAGGATTCCAGTCTGGTAAACACTTAGGGCCTATAAAAGCATCTTTCTGGTTGGTTGGAAGAGATTGCCACATGGTAATAAACTCGCCAGGTAAAAAAAAAAAAAAGTGACATTCGCGAATCTTCTTCTTCATCCTGGCACTGTCCCAACTCATTGCCTAGGTAGGCTGTTGGGGTCGGCTCTTCTCGTTCTCAGGCTGTATATTCTTCGATTCTGGGTGTCGCTTTCATCTAGGCGGTTTCTCTGCAGGATTTTGGAGCATTGAGTTATCCAGGAGTTCTTTGGTCTTCCTCTGGACAGCTGTCGAGGAAGATCCACAGACATTGCCCGATTTACCGTATGGTCAGTGGGCTCCGTCTTATGTGACATGCGTGAATACGAGTAATGAAAGATTATGCATGAAGAGACTTGCTGCATTAAACGGTCTGCCTTTAAGTGTTCGAGATATAGTATCAGTATCATATGCAGTTTTAGGAAGTACTTGAATACATCCCTGTACCTAAAGACGAATGTGTTACCATCAAATATCGGAAGATGTACAAAAGTTTCTTTGTAGTTCGTTTTCCATTTTGTAAATTTTCTACGATTTTTTACTACCTCACTACTTTCCTATTCTTACACTAAACTTCCATGTTTATTTTTAATCTGTCAATAATACTTGGTTCGAATCCCGAGCTAGAACGCGCTTGAACAGGGTTTGCTCTCTAAATGGTGATATACGATATACGAGTATATACAATAAATAGTCATTTGATTATAATCAAGTATTTTACGAGTATTTATTGTAATAAAAATTATTATTATAATAAATGTGGAAAAACTGTGTTTGGATGTAAAAGTATTGACATTTGTTATCTGTATACCCGAAAGGGACACGGCATTATAGTATGTACAAGTGACATTTTTTTATCCAATATAAGAAATAAGCTAAAAAAAACATTATTTGTGGTTTGGATTTTTTAGCATCCAAACACACATTTGTAAACAACCCGCATCCAAGTAGGCCAGTCTGTTCATACAAGATTGGATAAACCCATTTTCTTTACCCTTCCTCGGAAAATATTCCTTTAGCAGTAAAATAGTAAAATGGCGAAATCAAACAACGCTAACATAGGATTTGTTTTATTTAACGTCTATGAATATAAAGGTATATTATTAAATATTTATTTACTATAAAAATACTTCTAAAAGTTGTATTTATACACGATTTATGTTACAACCCGGTAGGGTTATACTACTATCTAAAGTGGATAAAACATTGTTTTATTACACACTAGCTGTACCCGGCCACGCGTTGCTGTAGCTCAGTCTGGATTTTGAACACGAGCTATTTGAAAATTTAATATTTATTATTTAATATTTAATATTTATTATTTAATATTTAATATTTATTATTTAATATTTAATACTTAATATTTAATTATTTATTATTTAATATTCTGAATCAAAATGAAAATAAGTCGAAATCTATATTGCGTGTGTTGCCGTCACGTTCAACAGGAGGCGCTCCCATTATTTCGTATATTTTATATACTTTTTGAAATACAACTGTACAGAAAAAAATATATAAATAAACATGCTTGTATACGAATGTAACCTTTTGTCAAAATTTCAAAGCAATGGAAAATAAGACAAACAGTTAAAAAACGAAATGAAAGAATCGGAAACGTCGTAAATGCAATGTGACATAACTGTCAATGAGAATTGTTTAGTTTGCGTGTGTCGCTGCAGGGGGCGCTCCGGTTATTTCGTCTGTTTTATATACTTTTTTTTATATACAACCGTATATAAAAAAATATATATATAAACATGCTTGTATACAAATGCAAAATTTTGACAAAATTTCAAAGCAATCGGTGAAGAACTTTCGGAGATTAGAGATTTTTAATATACGAACATTTTTATTTATATAGATTACAAATTGCAATTAGTGTGTGTATATGAAAGAGGCGAAATACGTGTGTTCAGATAGGAAAGTATTGTGCTTTATATTCTCTGTCTACCCCGATAGAAAAATAGCGTAATGGTAAAATATGTATGTATGAATAAATAAATATTAATTTTTTTGTACAATGTCTTTCAAACATTGTTTATTTGGAAAATCCAAAGCGAATTTTGTATTTTGTCTAATGGGCTTAAAAGAGGAAGGCTTTTATGCATCAACAGAGACAATCTTAGTGGCTGTCAAGAGAATCCAATTTTTCCCTCTTGGCAAACAGTGGCTGCCTACAGGGTGCTGTGCCGAGTGTACAATGTGGCAGTTAATTCATACATTCCTCCCCGAGGGCCCAGGACGGGGATTGGGGCTTGAGGGTAGGTTTCATTAAGCGCTCTGTGGAACAGACAGAGACGTGACAAGTAACATTGCTTGGGATATATAGCATCTGGGCAATTGAATTTAACGAACGCCGATTTCTTTTAGCGCATTATATAAATTTGTTTCTTTATGAATAAATAAGATCTGAAGATACATAGAAGTACACAGTGTTATCATTCAGCCGATTAACACCAGTTCTTGCAAGCCGGTTGTTAAAACTTCAAAGTTAAGAATAAAGCACATATTGCAGGTTTCCCAAAAATTTATTGTGAAAATAATTAATAAACTTCCTGCCCGGTATCCCACGGTGGAGCTTTTCAGAGAGTATCGGGTCCTGAACATAGCCAATTTGCATCTCAAATCCATTCTCTGGCACTACCATCGAGAGGAAGGGAAGATGCAGACTCAGCAGAGACACATGACACGCATGGCAACTAATGAAATGTTCACCATCCCTAGAGTTAAAACCTCTTTTGCCCAAAGGCAATATGGTTATTTGGCTCCCATGACGTACAATGACGTGTCGAATTCAATAAAGATAAAGGAAGGAAAACCATTTAGACAGTCGATCGGAGCGTGGTTGTTATTGCAACAGGATTTTGAGTACTTGGGCTCTCAGGATGAATGACATGTGAAAAAGTTTCTTCTTGTTGTTTTGATTTTTGTTATTTTGTATTTGTGTTTCTGTATATTTTTGTGTTAATTTTTATTCTTATGATTGTGTGCGGTATATTATGGGATGAACATTTTTGGTTTTATTTTTGTTTGATTTGATAAGTTAAGGCTTTTTCTCAAAACTACTTTATTAATTTAGTATTGTATTATGTGCACGTGTCTTATAAAAAATTTGAATCCCAAGTTAAAGCACTTTTGAGAAGAAATTGCTCTCTAAACCGTGGATATTGTGCCACGGTTTAGAGAGCTGATTCTTCTGCTATAGATATTGCCTTATTATTTATATTGTCATTGATTATTCTGCTGTAGATATTGCCTTATTATTTATATTGTCATTGATTCTTCTGCTGTAGATATTGCCTTATTATTTATATTGGCGTTGATATGCAATAAGCAAATTCATTATAATACAAAATTTATTTTATTTCATTTAATATTTTATAAAGGTTTAACCCAATGACATTAAATACAACGCATATTACAAGGAACAAAAATGAATAAAAGTCGAAATACAAACATAGGTAATAATGCTCTCTAAATGGTAGCATATACCAGACGTGGGTAAATGCGGCTCTTCGTTGGGTTAAGTGCGGCTCCCAATGTCTCTTATAAAAACATAGATACTTTCTTTCCCCATTATACTTGTACTTTCGCAATTTTCCTCACTAAATATTGTAAGTGACAAGATGCGCACGTATGCATGCAACTGTCAAAGACGCAAGTATTGGTGTATACGTGTGTGCTGTGATTTCAATGTGTAGGGTGCGCGCGCATCTCCTGCCTCTTTATGTGCGCAAACCACGCAAACCGTATTCTGCGCTATTTTTATATTTTCTTATATGTGTATTTTTTATACTTTATATAGCCATTAAGATTTGTGTAGAATATGTAATACATTTGAATTAGTGTATTTAATACTACGTGAGAACGTGACTATGGTGTGGCTTTTTATATATGTATATGAAAATCCAGAATGTGGCTCTCGTTGACCTCATGTAGGCCCACCCCTGGTATATGCAATACAATAAATTATATTTTCATATTTTTATTATAACGAATGGGGAGAAAGTAAATGTTATGTGTTTGGGTGTAAAAAAATAGATTTTGTGTTCCTGCCTACCTGAATGGGTCACGGCATGATGGTATGTATGTATAACTGACATGTTTACATTCAACATTAGAAATAATCAGATTTGATATTCTTATGTAAAATGATCTGACACCCGGGCATTACCGACCCTAGCGCCGGCACTTTCCAGCGGCGTCTAAGATTTTCATCCTTCTCTAGTCTTACAAGCAATTTAGTTTCAAAACCGAACCCGCTCCGCCCGCCTTCACCCCGTCTCCCTCATGAATATTAATGTCGCCATTCTCTTTTCCTTGTGTCGTTTTTGCTAATGTACGGAGATTTTCAAAATTTTCCAATATTATGACGCCGAGGTACTTCCCCTACTCCGATACTCGTGTTATTTATCGAGATTGCTTTAGCTTTCTGGGGAAGAAAAACAAAGCAGGGGTGTGTGTGTGTGTGTGTGGATCGTAAAACAGTCACAGAATATTTCAGTATCTCGTAACGGGATAACCTACTCTAGTCATTTAGATTTATGGTATGATCAAAATAAGAATATATATGATACAAATATATTCTTTTTTCTCTTAAAATAATACAAAATATACCCAATTCCATAAACTCAAAATCTAGCACTATGATATAGAAACTCAAATATACCCAATACTGCACAATCTAACACTATGATATACAAACTCAAATATAACCAATCAAATATACATATACAATAAACGTATTTATTTTTAAACTCAGATTTACTCAATTCTATACACTTACAATCTAACACTGTGACATACAAACTCACATATATTATTTACTCTAATAATCTAACACTATGATTTACAAACTCAAAAATTCCCAATCTTATACAAATACGTATAATCTGACACTATGATTTACGAACTCAAATATACCCAACTTAATACACTTACTTACTTAACACTTGTAATCTTACACTGATATACTCGTACAAACTCAAATACACCCAATTTTATATATACACTTATAAACTATGATTTAAAAACTCAAATACACTCAACCCAATACGCTTACAATCTCATCCAGTGGTAAACAAACTAAAATACACCCAATGATGTGCACTTACAGTCTTACACTATAATATACAAACTCAAATATAACCAATCTTATATCAACATTTATAATCTAACACTATGATTGACAAACTCAAATACACCATTAACAAACTATAATACACCTAATTATTTACGAGTACACTTGTAATGTAACACTGATATACTCGTACAAACTTATATACACCGAATTTTATATATACACTTATAATCTAACACTATGATTTACAAACTCAAATACACTCAACTCAATACGCTTACAATCTAACACAGCGGGAAAGAAACTAAAATACACCCAATTCTATGCACGTCTTATACTATGATATACAAACTCAAATATACCCAATCTTATATCAACACTTATAATCTAACACTAAGATTGACAAACTCAAATACACCGTATTCTATACCCTTATAATCTAACACTATGATTTAAAAACTCAAACGTACCCAATTTTATAAAATAACAATCTAACTTTATGATACATACCACAAACTCAATTTTACCCAATCCAATACATTTTCATTCTAGCGCTACGATAAAAAAACCCTAATATAACATACTCGTATTGTATTGCATTATATGATATTTTCGTGTATACAGTAGAATTTGACGGGTTATTGTCGTATGGCAATCTCTTGCACTAAACCAGAATGGCGTTAAACAAGGCTTGAGATAAAACCAGACTGGAATGATTTTTTTCTAGGTATCAGCTGTACTCCCAACTCGCAGCCACTGAGTCAAAACACGTGGTTCACCTGGATCATTGAGGTTTGTTTACGTTATGGTATAGAAAAACAAATATACCCTTTTTATTCACTTATAATCTGGCACTATACAAACTAAATTGATTGAAACATATTTTAAAATATCTTTCAGAAATTATACAATGAACTTTTGCTGAAATTTAACAAAGTCGTTTTCATTTTTTTTATGTCCCCAGGTGTTTACTTCACTACACGTTTTTTAACCTTAGTACTTCAATTTATTTTTGTATTGTTGATTTAGTTTTCTTCTCTAGTCTGTTTTTTCCTTTTCTTATGTTACGACCATGAAAGTATTTTATTTATGACGAAATGTATGTGATACAAGGATGAATAATAAAATATCGGCGCAAGAAAGATTCTGCTATTCAGGTAGTATTTTCTCATATGGTGGAAGAGTTACTAGGGATAACAATAAAAAATAAAAGGATATTTTATATAGCAGCAAGGGCGTTTTAACTCGAATTACGAACCCATTATTATTGACAAATTAAAAATATTACTAAATGAATAAATAAATTAAAGTTGAGTGTTAGTATGGGAAGGTAGTGGCTGCAGTCGTAATATTAAATATTTCCTTGCGTCTGCATATATTCAGAAAAACATATTTAGCAAGAAAACCAATGAATGGAAGGTGAACTACCAACTTGTGTCAATCTTCCAATATGTGATAGTACTCGGAATACAGTCGACTTTAATTTAAGTGTAGTGTACCGGCGGTACGTAATACACATCGGACTTAAGAACGAGACTAGAACGCTTGAAAACGACTGACAAATCGCGAAGGAACACGTGTATGAATGACAGAGACGACACTCTACAAAACCGAAGTTAGCCGAATATGACCGACAGTATTATTTACCGTCGGGTACTGTACGCGTGTAGTCTTTATATAACATCATAAATTTTGATAAAACCTCCCAAACGGGATTGTCTTCAAGTGATTCCTAACGATTGAACGGTAACAATGGGAAAAATAGTCAATGGTACACTAACCTGACAACTTTAAAAATGTCAATGGTACACTAACCTTACATCTTTAAAAATGTCAGTGGTACACTAACCTTACATCTTTAAAAATGTCAATGGTACACTAACCTGACAACTTTAAAAATGTCAATGGTACACTAACCTTACATCTTTAAAAATGTCAATGGTACACTAACCCGACAACTTTAAAAATAGTCAATGGTACACTAACCTGACAACTTTAAAAATGTCAATGGTACACTAACCTTACAACTTTAAAAATGTCAATGGTAAACTAACCTGACAACTTTAAAAATGTCAATGGTACACTAACCTTACATCTTTAAAAATGTCAATGGTACACTAACCTGACAACTTTAAAAATGTCAATGGTACACTAACCCGACAACTTTAAAAATAGTCAATGGTAGACTAACCTGACAACTTTAAAAATGTCAATGGTACACTAACCCGACAACTTTAAAAATAGTCAATGGTACACTAACCTGACAACTTTAAAAATAGTCAATGGTACACTAACCTGACAACTTTAAAAATGTCAATGGTACACTAACCTGACAACTTTAAAAATGTCAATGGTACACTAACCTTACATCTTTAAAAATGTCAATGGTACACTAACCCGACAACTTTAAAAATAGTCAATGGTACAGTAACCTGACAACTTTAAAAATAGTCAATGGTACACTAACCTGACAACTTTAAAAATGTCAATGGTACACTAACCTGACAACTTTAAAAATGTCAATGGTATACTAACGTGTCAACTTTAAAAATGTCAATGGTAAACTAACCTGACAACTTTAAAAATACTTGAACCTAACAGTTGAAAAATCTACTAAGATTCTACAATGGTATTTTAGATCCATCTTTGATGTATGGAAGTGAAACGTAGATGTAAATAAAAAGAGAAAAGAGCGATATAAATGCCGTGATATGCGTCCACTTCCAGAAATACGTGGGGTGGCAATGTACAACAGAATACAGATAAACGATTAGGAATTATAGTGAACTTTAGACTGTTGTGTTGAGTAAGATGAAGAAGAGCACTCTGAGATGGTTAAGACATGTGGAACAAATGAATGAAGAAAGATCAGCAAAACAAATACACAGTGCAAATGCGAGTGGAAGGCGTCGTAGAAAAAGAAGAAGAAAAGTGTGGTTGAATCAAGTGATGATATTGGAAAGAAGGAAAAGTAATAAAGAAGAGAAATCATGGGAGCTGTATGAGAATGTATATAGACGTATAAGAGGCGCAATATATATGACGCGTTGTCCTCTATGTCTACCTCAGCATGTAATGGCGTGATAGTATATATGTATGGATGTGTAGCGACCGTGCGTGCGGTCACTGAACCCACTGAGGCGATCTTTGGCCGCTCGGTCATTGAAGTCGCTCTGTAAGGAATGCGAGACAGCACTGGGCGAAGGTCGCCGCGCGGTCATTGAACTCACTAGTAGCGAACAGCGAGAGCGAGACGCTGAAATATCTCTTGCCTCTCCTGCAGACCGTAGTATGAAATGTATATGGAACGCGTGACAATAACCATGTGTCCGGCGAAGCGAGACGGCGACATGTTCTGCGCCGTTCTATACATTATAAATACAGAGGCTCTCAATTAACTTTCTCTCTTTGCTTATCTCGATCTCGACGACTTTTATTCAAACAACCTCATCCTTCTATGCGAAACACAAGTCCCTAAAGATGTATAAATGAAAAATTTAGTAGTAGATAGTGTTTTCTAAATTTGATTGGCAATCAAGTGATCTACTTAACGTTATATCTTTGCCACGTCTAATGAATGTTGAGTTTGTTCATTCTTTGAGGAACTTTTCCACTTATGTTAAATTTTTCAAGTCTTATCAGTTCTTCTCTTCTCCCTGGCTCCATCCCAACTCACTGTCTGCGAAGATTGTTGGGGTCAGCTCTCCTCGTCCTCAGGTTGTATGCTCTTCTGTCCCGGACTACGACCCCCAGGCCGTGCCTCTGCATCAGGTTATCTTTTTGCACCACCCATGAGTTCTTTGGTCTTCCTCTGGTTGTTATTCGAGGAAGATCCATGGAGATTGCCTGGTTCACAATATGATCGGGAGCTCTGCGTCCAACGTGCCCATACCATATCAATCGCCTCTTCTCTATCTTACTGTTGATGTCTGTAACACCTAGGCTTCCACGTCTTATTAGTTGTAACTTAGAATTGTCAGTTTTTGATTTTTTTTATTATATTGACTCATATAAGTGACTTTGATGTAGTGACACAAATCATCCTAATGTGATGACACAAATCATCCTAATGTGGTGACCCAAATCATCCTAATGTGGTGACACAAATCATCCTAATGTGGTGACACAAATCATCCTAATGTGGTGACACAAATCATTCTAATGTGGTGACACAAATCATCCTAATGTGGTGACACAAATTATCCTAATGTGGGTGGATTGCTTATTTAAAAAAAATAAAAGAGATCATAAAACTATACATATTTGACTCATCACAAAACTATTGAATAATACTGATATATTTTATAAAATGAAAAACAAATAAATATAAAACATTTATTTGTATGTTGAACGACCCCAATTTTTTTTCCAACTCCCGTGTGCCCGTTTGAGAATGATATTTTTCTCAGTGTCGTATGAATAAATACTTGGAGAGTTTCATTTCACTTTTTCCAATAACACAGGGAAAGATATCGCACGCCGAACGTATTTATCTGACAGTATTCTCTATACTTGATATTTACCAGCTGGCTACGAATACAGAACTCTCACAAAATTTTACAGGGCTGACGCTGTGTTTGGGGTGGTTCGAAAACGAAAGAGTGTTTTCTGTTCAATAAATTAACAATTTTATTTACTTATTTTATTTAGAACGATTCTAAGTAGTATAATATGCGATACGGAATTAAATAAAGGCATAATGGAGCGAAAATTTCAGGCAGTGAATCGGAACGTAGTTGTTATTGTGACACAAGATTGAATAATTGAGCTTTCAGTTCAATTCAAAGAACAATTTTATATAGCGCCGTTTAGAGAGCTAACTCTTCTCAAGGGCGCTCTAACCTGGAACTCGAACCTACTAATATTAAACAAATCACATCTGGGATCTGTAGTAGCGCCCGAGCGAATCATGCATAACATTTATTTGTTTACAACACAACCTTGTAGTTGGTTGGAAGAGATTGCCATATGGCAATACACTCGCCAGGTTAAAAAAAACTTGTGGGATTATTATCACGTGGCAATCTCCTCCATCCGACCAGAAAGATGTTAAAGAGGTTTTAAGTGAAAAAAGACGAATTCACTTTTTTTAAACGTTCCAGTGGGATGTGAAGCCGCAACCTCTGGGCTGGAAGACAGGCATCTTACCAACTAGGCCACGTAAGTCGTCTCTAAAGAAGTACAATAAAATAAGCCTGGTGGTAAGACGCTTGTCTGCCGATCCGGAGGTTGCGGGTTCGATCCCCGCTGGAACCCAGATTTTTTTTAAATGGGATTCCAGTATGGTTTTCACTAAGGGCCTTTTAAAACATCTTTCTGGTTGGTTGAAAGAGATTGCCACATGGCAATATACTCGCCAGGTTAAAAAAAAGGTGACTTGAGGAGACATTATAATATGTGCCACTGCGATACTGCAGGAATACGTTAAATGCAGCAGTTCTTAAAATAGGGTCCGGGGGTCCACAAGGATGACTCAAGGTGTTTGCGTACTCGTAGAAATTACTAAAATTACACTCATAATGTATTCTTTACGCTAGCAACAAGACCAAATGAAAACATTTTTCTACTGGTGACCTACTCGTACTATTCAAAACTAAGCAATGCATTCAAATGACTTTTGGTGGCAACTTACCAACAAGCGAACAAAACATCAGTATTTTGAGGGTGTGGCGAGTAAGAAACTAGCTAAGGGTAGGGAATTTATTTATAATATTTAAATGCAAACCCTTACATTCTTTTATTTTTAAAACTCAATTAAACCAAGTAAAAATATACCTCTATTGTGTAACTGTCCCGCCAACCTTTCTCATCTCGCCCAAATTTTTCAGCGTCTTTCCGATCATAAATTTGCGCTACGCTCAAACAGAGATGGTTCGTTGGCTTTCCTAGTTCACCACTCTTCTTTTTTTACGTCGTCCTTTACTGTCCATGGAGTGAGACTCTGGAACCAGGTACAAACCAACGTAAGACTCACTCTGTCGTTGACATGCTTTAAGAAGTGACTGAAAAACTGTTGGTTTAGTATATCCAGTAATATAACGTGTTTCATTCCTGATTTTTCTTTCCTCTCCACCATCCCTTCCTTTTCCTTTGAATGATGATATCATTTGAATGTTTTTTTGTGACCATGTAACTTCTTTTATTTACTTTTGTCTGGTTGGTCGGAACTTTAAGAAAACGTGACTGGATCAAATGGACCAGATTTTTAAAGAAGGTAAACAGAGAATTATGAATAATAGAACATTATACATGACGAGATGTATGAATATGGACTAGGCAAAAGTTGTTTGCATGGATAGAGTTTGGAGATATATTATCTCTGCCTACCCCGTAATAAACATGGCATGATGATAGTTATGTATCTATTGTATGTAACCCTAGAAAAAAACACGATTTTTAATTTTTTTAAATCAATAAATCATACACGTCGTGCAAAAACTAATCTAACTTAAAAAGTAATGTCCACGTTTTGAAAGCATTATTTAATGGTGACTGGTAGCAATAACAATAACAATCGTGACATTTAAATATAATTACATTAATTGTTATAATCGTTTTTTGATTGCTTGTCAATCACGGTTTATAGTCTAATGGAAACAGTAGGAATGCTCGACAATATTGTAAATTTTTATATCCCTAAAGAAAAGCGAAAATTGGTTTTCTAAGCCAGGATCATTGTACGTCTTCTCGGCACTCCTCCAAGGAACGGAGGCATGGACACTAAATCGGGAAGTAAAAATCATCATCTAAGATCAGAAGAAATTTACTACGACCTCCATAGTCTAGGGTAAGATTCTGAATTGAAGAGGTAATATTCAAAAAAGAACATGTCCACCAAATCAGAATGTTGGGAAATCGCAAAAAACTGTACCATATGCATCAAAAATATATGACATAATAATACAATACATTGTAACAATATCTGAAATCCTTAAAAACGCTTAAGGTGAACGTCATCCGATGTTTTTTTTTCATGTTTTCAGCAATTAAATTTCAATTATTATCACTTTTGACTTCAAATTTAATTAATTTAAGCGATTGGCTATAAATATTCTTATTTTTTCGATTTTAAATCGCTCATTTTTAAATGTGTATTGAATACACAGCAACGGAATGGCCGGATTTTTTTTAGCACAGGAAGGGAAAGGTTAAACTCCAGGCCTGCCATTTCATACTGCTCTGCGAGTCATTTTCCTTCTCTCGTGTTGTCGGACCTTAAATCCATCTACTATTTTTTTCCCCCACTCAGGTGTGTCGCCACCGAAGAAAGAATCCTTTTGGGCAGTTTCTTCTTCGTCACAACGTGACGTTGTACTCATAAAAAAATAAAGAAGATTTTGACCTTCTTGTGTAGATCGCGCTGGATGGGGACTTATTTTGTCCCCCATAAGAGCGAGGGTGGTGGGATTTAAAAAATATACACGAAATAGCAAATTGTACGAAAGTCGAAAATTGCCTGTACTAAAATTAAAACGATCTAAAGAGGATGTGTATATGATATACTGAAATATGATATTACGAGAGTAGTTTTCAGGAATGCGGAAGGAACACACGCATGGTAATCTGTTCCGCTGCACATAGAATATTCCCATAATTCCTAAGTACCCAAGTATAACGTAAATAAAACCCGTTTTTTTTTCGCAGGTGAATGGGATTATGGAAACACGGCGCGGTACCTCCTACCCTCCCTTTTCCCACCGTATAGGGTTGCCATATTTAAAATTACACAAAGAAACAAAATGTCTACTTCAAAAATCCACCATCCCTTCTTTTTCTTTTGATTGATATCTCAATATGAAAAATAATGTACGGGTGATTTTCCGTCTCTGTGGGGTTTGTAGGCATATACTCACGTATGTGTTTATGGATTTCATGGGGATGGATAGTCATATGAATGTTTTTTGCGACCATGTAACTTGCTTCATTTACTTTTGTCTAGTTGGTTGGAAGATATTACTGCCTAGCAATAAACCCACCAGATTGTGTTTGCTATAAAAGTTTTAAATAAATAAATAAGAAAAATGGTGTTAAAGATCGATAAAAGACGGTACAGTGTACATAAATACAAGAAAATGCGAAAAGGATAGCAGCGATGAAGGACTAGAGGTCCAATGTCACGGAAGAAGAGAAATGACCATTTCGACTATATATTTTTATAGTAAAAATAAAGGATATGTCCTTCTCTTTGTTGCCATATGGTAACCCCGTTCTTGTAAAACCCCTCACGCGACCCCTAGCTTACTTAGCCAGGAAACACAAATACCCGCTACCCCGTGTGTTTTTTATGGGGGTGCCTTGAAACAACTTAGTCCTTAATTTATCCTTATCTTGCCTAGAATATAATACCCCTGTAGAGACTATAGCGTGATGGAAGTCAAGTAGGAAAGGGCTGAAAGGGATATTAAATGTAACGGAAAGAATTTTACATATTTACAATAGGGAATATACTCAAAATTTGATAACTTTTTTGTTTATTTATTTAGACACTTTATTTTAAAGCATACAAACAGCGAGTTTATTGTCATTCAGCAATCTCTTTCTACCAACTAAACAAGAGTTATGCAGATTCGTGTCAATCTCTGAGTGAAAAGTTACAATATTATTTTTTTAAAAGACAAACATACTCGTACTTAATGCATTAAAAACACACAAAAAAGTCTCACCAAAGACTGGAAAAGAACGAAAAAAATCTCACTAAAGACTGGAAAAGAACGAAAAATAGGAGTTTTCGTACAATTCACCAGAGAAATACTTTGAATAAGGTGTAAACAAAAAGTCTGCAATCATTTTGTACGACCCACTCCCCAATCAGGCATCAACAACGTAAAGAGAAAAAAATCCGACATGGGGGAGGGGGATCACAGATGTATTTTTTAGCCCATACCCTCGTATTACACAAAAACACACACAGAAAAATATAACAAGTATTAAAAATATAACAAGTATTGTAGTATTTTTTATCAATCAAATGCCCGAATAAATATATTTAAAACCCCTTATGAGCCTATTCGCCGATATATCGGCGAGTCTATTTATTGTATGCAAAAGGCTAATGTCGAATTTTATGGCCCTCGATGAATTTATGATATTTGTATATATTGTCAAATAACCCTTTCCAACTAGAGAAGTATATTCACAATAAAACTAAACGTTATATGTAAATATCACACTTACCTTTTTACATCAGTATTATTTTGATCGTCGTTAAAACAAGTTGCATGTTATTATTCTACGCAGTTCTCTTAAGCGTGTTTTTATGCCTTTTTTTAAGTATTTTCTTCTGAATTAAGTTATTTTTTATATTTTACGCCCTGTACATTTTTTTTTTAAATAGGTTTAAACTTGTAACTAATATTTGACACTTATAAAGTATTTAAAACACGTGTGTTTATATTAGTTCAATTATGTTTTTATTACATAAATATGTTTTTGTATACACTCAACACAGATCCTACACTTCACCTAAAATCGAACGTGTTACCATTATACATACAATAAAACCCCGTTTTTACGTTTTTGAAGGGACTGATAAAAAAACGTAATTGGAGGGAAAACGTAGATTCGGAGCTACAAAAAAAACTGAAAATTATTTTTTATTTAGATAATCACGCATATCGGAAAACTGTTTTCAATCGATTTGCGATTTTTTATTATCGTAGCCAAAGTTGTAATCGGTATCCCCAAATCACGCGTGAAACACGTGAACCAACGTGTTTATTAACTTTTTCGAGAATTTTCCTTTTCTCTTGAATCGATAATGTTTTTCTTTGCTGAGACATCATTTGAAGGGATTCAACGAAAAATTAAAAGAAATGGAAAAAATGTAAATTGACACACGAAATATACGACAATTGACAATTAAATTGTATGTAAACGACCGACACGTTTAAAACACAAGCACAGATTGACCAAATATATCATACAGTCTGCCTGCCTCTGATTCGCTAAATTTCCCACCAATTGCATCGTATTACACGACTCGTGTAACCTTGACCATGAGCCCTGCAGCTGCAGGTGCACACGTGTCTATAAATAGAAACAACATATTTCTGCTTCCTAATATTCATTTCAAATATTTAAAATCGTCGCGCATTTAATTAAATATGTTTATAGATTGATTTGTATTTTAAATATTTCAAACGTAAATTTATATAGTGCCGTTTAGAGAGCAAACTCTCATCAAGGACGCTCTAACTCAGGATTCAAATCCACGGCCATTAGGTTATATATGGTACTTCCCCGCATGTGCATATGTTCAGAAAAACATATTTAGAAAGAAAACCGCAGAAAACTTTCCAATGGAAGACGAACTACAAAGTAACCTTTGTAGTTCTTCTGATATGTGGTAGTAAAACATACTGCTGTAAATTTTCCATAGTGTATTGTGTAGTGTTCAAATAACATCATAAATTTTAATACGACCTCCCTAAAAGGTCGTCTTTAAATGCTTCCTTAAGCTGCAAACTCCACTCATATCTCTAATACTAAAAGGAAACCCATTCCACGCCACAGGACCAGCAACGGTAAAAAAATCTATTATAATAATATCCTGCCCTATCGAATCGATTAGGAATTACCATTTTTTTAAATGAGGAAGCAATCGATCTTAAAGTTCTACATCTCTCCGAAGAAAAATCTCTAAGACACAGATTGGAAACATACAATAGGGACATCCCGTTAAAGCCTCGGCCACACATGTAGGAGCCTCGCTTGATACTTATAGCTATGCTGCGAGTTAGGCGACATATCCTAGCGAACCAACGTACCGCATACTATCGCAGTGGCCACACTGCACGCTTCGCTCCACGTTACATGACGATTAGTCATCGAGTGAATCTCCTAGCCAACAGACGTGTTGGTTAATTTACAAGATGGCGGAAGTTTAAATGACAGTTGTGTATAAAAGGGAGCCTTTGTGGAACCCATCGAGCAAATTATACAAAAATGTACCTGTAATAAAATCACTTTGGAATGAAGTTGCACAGAAAGTAAATAAAAATGGTAAGTTGTAATGAAATTGATTAGTTTTGAGAGTGACATCGTGTGTTGGCTCAACCGCTCCCAACTGTCAAATGAATATGTGCGTAGCACTTTGGTGTGGCCAGGCATGAAGTCACCTAGTTATTGAGTCACGTAAAATCTAGCTTAGCACCTAACGAAGCACTTTGGTGTGGCCTCGGCCTAAGGGATTTGAATACAAGGAGACAATGTTTGAAATCAATCCGTCGTGACACTTAAGTTAATGTAGACTTTTTAGAAACGGACTAAAATGACAACATTTATGACTACCATATATCAGCCTAACAGATCCAATGAAAACAGACTGGAGTCTAGATAATTGTGAACAAACAAACCAAGATTAATAGAATTACTCGTACAAATAATCCAGACGTGACACAACAAATAAATTGTTGGAAGAGATCGACGTTCAAATTTCAACTTTTGATAAAAAATGAAGGAGTATTTTAGCGTATATTTCAACTTTTGATAAAAAAATGAAGGAGTATTTTAGCGTTTATTTATTGAAAATGCCTGCGATCAAAAGGATTAAGACTCCAAGGAAAACTCCGACACTTAAGTCAGTGTTGACTTTTGAGAAACGGACTAAAATGACAACATTTATGACTACCATATATCAACCTAACGGATGCAATGAAAACAGACTGGAGTCTAGAAATTTGTGAACAAACAAACCAAGATTAATAGAAAAACAAATAAATTATAAGAGATTTCATTTATCTTGTTGGAAGAGATCGACGTTCAAATTTCAACTTTTGATAAAAAATGGAGTATTTTAGCGTATGTTTATTGAAAATGGAGTATTTTAGCATATGTTTATTAAAAAGGGAGTATTTTAGCGTATGTTTATTGAAAATGCCTGCGATCAAAAGGATTAAGACTCCAAGGAAAACTCCAAGGACTCCAAGGGCAAACCAGCATACCCTTGACAGACAATCTGATCAGCCATTGGTTTTACCTTCAAAGCTTTGCAATCTTGATCCCGCATGAAATTCCCAAACAAGCCCAACCCCCTGCCCCCGTCTTTGTTGGAAGCTTAGACACAGAGGTCTTGTGAATCATGATATTAGATTTATTGTTATGACCTTTATATACAGAGCCTCGTTTGGTACCATGCTAACCTAGGCATTTGCCTAAGGGCGCTAAGTCAAAGAAGGCTCCCAAAAATTTATAAAGATATTCACAAAGAATTAAAAAAGAATAATCCAAAATATAATTCGTGTGCCGTCACTGCTAGATGGGTCAACACAGGATGTTATATATTTACATGAGATAAGCGCGTGACCTAGCGACTACCCATAATATATATTGCACTTCCCATACATAGACCATAATATTTTTGCCAGTTTATCCGTGTATACCATAGTTTGTCAAAGTGGGCGCTACCATCCCCACTCCCCTGTGAGCCCTGGAGGAATTCGGGGGTGCGTTACTGTCCCCAGGAGCAGTAGGGAGACATTGAGAAGCAACTGGGCAATAAAAAAACGCTTAATAAATTGGTCACCATAAGATTTTTTAAGCAAACACATATCCATTTGACTATTTAGACACACAGTCGTGCATCGTCGCATGACTCAAACCTATCAACCGTTGGTCTAATGGTCGTATAATGTAAGGGTTGCTTTATTTTCCTAGGAAACGTACATTGATAACCCATGTTATTTGTCTAAATCACAAGACTTAAGACTTAAAGTCTTAAGAAGCGAGTATTAGCATGTATGAAATTGCGCGCACTTTCGACTTACGCTGGTTCTTATTAATCCAGCTCGCAGCAGTAAAAATCTGTGCATGTTATGTCACGTTTACTGTACAATCGAGGTGCATAGCTGCGCGGTAACGCACTGGACTTCCGTACGGAAGGTCACTGATTCGAACCCCGCGCTGTGCTACTTCCTTCGAATGACACAGATATTTTTTTCCGCGTAGTATTCAAGGGTATACGAATACCAATGACTTCGGTCATATTTATTCTTTAAAAAAAAGATAAAAAATCACAATATACCGGTGTGCTCCGATCGTCTCACTTCGGTGTGTCATCGGATCCAATACAGCCGGTGAGTTTGCTAGTGTGCAACGGCTCATTCACTTAATAAGAAACAAATAACTCCACGGCACAGATTTGCCTTCCAATTGAATTGATGTTGGAATGGTGAGGAGATCCTCGATTACGAGGTCCAGCAACAACAACGACGATGACTTTACAATACTACAAAAATATGACAAGTCTTAAATCACTATTAGACTATTTAATTACACTGCATACAGAGCTATGTTATATTTACAATTTTACTATAAGTTGAGATAGAAATAAAGTTTACCCGAGGGGGTATTGAAAAAAAATATCTTTGAAAAGGGGGTAATGAACTAAAAAAGTTTGTGAATCTCTGATGTAAACAGATATCCGAATTTCATTCAACATGTGTCACGGATATAAAATGACAATATGATACTATATACCATACTTCCACTTGAATAACGAATTCGATATTAGTATGCTCTTTTCATTGAACATGTTTTTTAATAAGCATCTATTTTATTTATTTATTTATTTTTATTTAACACATTTATTGCAAATACAATCTGGAGGGATTATTGCCAGGCGGCAATCTCTTCCAACCAACCAGACAAAAGTAAATGAAGCAAGTTACGTGGTCGCATGAATCATTCAAATGACTATCTATGTCCACGAAATCCATAAACACATATACCCACGAACCCCACAAAGACGGACAATCACCCGAACATTTGTTTTCATATAAAGTGAGATATTATCAATCAAAAGGAAAGGAAGGGATGGTGGAGAGAAAAGAAAAAGAAAAATCAGGAATGAAACACGTTATTTTTCTGACTAGAAATTTTCGAGTTTTTTCAATCGCTTCTTAAAGCATGCCAAGGACGGAGCGAGTCTTATATTAGTTTGTAACTGATTCCAAAGTATCACTGCGTGGACAATAAAGGACGACGTAAAAAAAATCTACACAAACTAGAATGATTTGTGCCACCAAATTAAAGTAATTGTGCAATTTTATGATTAAATTCAATTGATTAAGCTTAAAAAATTTAACTATCGATCTATAAGTGGAAAAGTTCCTCGATGAAACGCAACATTCATTGGACGCGGTAAAGACATGGCTATGATAAATCAAATCTCTCTCGCAAAGGACAACCGACATGGTTTATAGTTTTATCTAGACCACACTCGCAGCCGAGATTCTCCGCAATATCCATTATGTAAAGCCACCACGCAGTGGCACGTCCTCAAACGACACATGACAGACACTTACATCTTGTTAATTCTTATGATATTAAACCATGGTTTCAAAGGGATATATTGTGGGATTGATTTATATCTAGAGCTCTTATTTACACCAGTTATATCCCAATCTAACGCCCATCGGTGCCAAGTATCATGTTTAATTTTATTTAAAATATCAGTTACTGGCAGTGAAAATCAGATAGGAGACAACTGGTACTACAAGTATTTACTGAATATTATTGCCATATAGCAATAAGCCCGCCAGGTTGTATTGTATACAATGAAAGTGTAATACAATACAATATCACCGTGATGTTAAATTATGATAAAGTTGATTGTCGGTTATAAATCTTATGACTTATAATTATGTACAATATTATGAAATTGTTATAAAAGATTTATCCCATAGAGTTGTGTACCTAGCAGTGATTTTTGTGCTTTTGTTTCTTAACATTTTTTCCATATAGTGTTAGGTAATTTTCCTATGTATTAGGAAAATTACCAAACACTATATGGAAAAAATGTTAAGAAACAAAAGCACAAAAATCACTGCTAGGTACACAACTCTATGGGATAAATCTTTTATAACAATTTCATAATACATAATTATAAGTCATAAGATTGATAACCGACAATCAACTTTATTTTTTTAAATCCGTCCATTTTGTCGAGTAGCTCATTACTAAGCATTGTAACTTTCATGACAACCTCCGACAACTTTTCTCAATCCATCCCTTCACTCCGTGGTTTGAAAGGCAATTGTTAAGGGTGGTCTTCTTGAATCTGTCACTTGGTCAGTCCAAAACGTTGGGACTCTTCCTCTTGTGCGTCGTCCTTCCACGCTTCCGGTCACCACAAACCTCTCCAAACTGTCTCCTTAATCACGAGTGGTATGCCCAAAGAATCTGAAATCTAGTCGAATGCTTATTGTCGATAGTCGTTGGTGATTTTCAGGCGTTAAAAAAGTTATGCTTTTTAATTAAATAATCTTAACTTAAAACTCTACTTAAAGGTACACTTACTAGGCTTGACAGCACTAGGTGGACGCAAGCAGACCTGAGACAAGGTATTTTAACGCTTGGGGCGCCCATTTGAAAACACCTCTCTCCCCCTAATAAGGTGATATCTTTTTATCTATGTTAAATACTCGTACTTTCAGGAACGGGTAAAAATTGCTGAAATATTTTCCGATTATTTTCAAATGAACATTTTTTAACTTTCTAAAAATAGTCATAATCTCTCCCCATCATCGAAAAATGTGTAAATTGTTGACGTACGGTCACTTGACTCCAGAATATAAATCAACAGATTAAATTAAAAATATCTAACAGTTACAACTTTAATTTTTGAACTTTCAAGGTGGTTTCAAGGTGACGGCCACATCAGAGATATTTTGTGAAAATCGGGAATAAATTCACCAAGACAATCAAACGTGTGCCAGTGTGTGACGTAGGTATATTCATTCTAAAAAACCGCTATGGGTGAGGAAGCGACGCTATTCACGTCTCACTCTCACTTTACTTCGGTATATGGCAACGCAAGAAATAGAGTCTCAGTTCGCTCGCTTCTCTCGCTCAGTAGCCAGTGGGCTTTCGTTCGAGGTGGTCGCTTCGCCCGTTTTGTGAACGTCGTCTGATGTATTTTTTCATGTTTTCACAAATTAAGTTTCAATTATTATCACTTTAGACTTCAAATTTAATTAATTTAAGCGATTGGCTATGAATATTCTTATTTTTCCGATTTTGAATCGCTCATTTTTACATGTGTATTGATGTGCATTGAATATACATCACCGGAACAGGTGGATTTTTTTAGCACAGGAAGGGAAAGGTTAATAATTTGAGTACAAGTGTCTTATTATATTTACATCTTGTATTTCACACACTTCTTCTTCTCCCTTGCTCCATCCCAACTCACTGTCTGCGAATACTGTTGGGGTCAGCTCTCCTCGTCCCCAGGTTGTATGCTCTTCTGTCCCGGACTACGTTCCCCAGGCCGTGCCTCTGCTTTTTTGCACCACCCACGAACTCTTTGGTCTTCCTCTGGTTGTTATTCGAGGAAGATTCATGGAGATTGCCTGGTTCACAATGTGATCGGGTGCTCTGCGTCCAACGTGCCCATACCATCTCAGTCGCCTCTCCTCCATCTTGTTGTTGATGTCTGTGACACATAGGCTTCCACGAATGCGTGAGCTTTTTATTTCACACACTATAAATACAAAAAATTTATTCAATATTCTTACTGTTTAAATATTCAAAATCTACAGTTAATTATACAAATAAATAACTTTTTTCAATATTCGTAAATATCATATAATCTGTTTAATCGATTGTTTAACGCGTTCTCATTGTTACTGATAAAATACATGTCTCAATAGCCAGAAATATCTTTCCTGTCAAATCCAATTATTCCTTTATCGGCTTAAAAGATATAAAAGAATCATTTTTTTGTTAAATTCTAAGCTGCTTACAAATGTTTTGTTACGAACAGAAAAGAAAAATTCATAGGAAAAAATATTAATTTGTAAATTAGATTTGATATGTGATTTGAAAGCATTTATGCTTATATAATAATATACAGAATAGTGATTCTTTTGAAATGGCATCATTTTTTTTGCGGCTTTATTAGTAAGACTTGCAACTTGTGGCTTCATTAGTAAAGGCTTTGCAACCAGGAGGTTACGGGTTCGGCTCTTATTGATATTTGGTAAAAAAAAAGGGTTCCAGTCTGGTTTTCACTTAAGCTTTCTGTAAAGTATATTTAATTCACTGGAATGGCAATAAAACCGACAGGTTACGTGGCATATCCAGAAAGTAAGTGTACTGAATTTTTGTAGGTTACAATTTTTTTTTATTTAAACAAAAAAATACGTGGTTACCGTAGTACATATGTAAGCTATTTTTCGACATAGTCGCCATTCCTCTCAATGCAGGTGGTGAAGCGGGGTATCAACTTTTTGATGCCTTCCTCGAAGTAGTTTCCCGCCAACCCCTCCGTCCACTTCTCCACCTTCTCCTTTACCTCCTCGTCGGTTGAAAACCTTTTTCCACCCATGTGCAGCTTCAGGGAGGTAAAGAGATAGTAATCTGAAGGTGCTAGATCAGGGGAATGCGCGGGATGGTTCAGGACATCCCATTTAAACGAGGCGAGCAGTTCCTTCGTGGCGTTGGCCGTGTGTGGTCTGGCATTGTCGTGCAGCAGGCAGACTCCCTTTGTCAGCATGCCTCTCCTCTTGTTCTGAATCGCCCTCCGCAATTTTTTTAGGGTCTCACAGAATCTTGCAGAGTTAATGGTCTCCCCTTGAGACATATATTCAATTAAAATTATGCCTTGACAGTCCCAAAACACGGATGCCATAATTTTCTTGGCTGAAATTGTGGTTTTGAACTTTTTGGCAGAGGGTGAAGAGGTGTGACGCCACTGTTGAGACTGCCTTTTTCGTTTCAGGCGTGTAGTGTGCAACCCAAGTTTCATCTACAGTAACGATGGAGCGGAGAAATTCATCTCCATGGAGTTTGCAGCGCCTCAAAAACTCTTGCCCGGCATTATTTATTTCGCACTTGGCGGGAGATTGGATTGACATTTTTCACGAAACGTGTTGTCGCGTCGACACTTCTCAACGTACTGACCTCGAACCGGTCTCGTTGCGGAGGGGAAGGGTCAGGCTACACGGAAGTGTAGCCAACATGTCGAAAATAAAATCCATCCGGTCGTAAGAGACTCAGTACACTTACTTTCTGGATACGCCTAGTATAGTATATATAACGAAACTGTAATATAATTCACTGGAATGGCAATAAAACCGACAGGTTATACTATATATAACGAAACTGTAATATAATTGAGTGCCTCTGTGTCGTAGCGGGTAAAATGTACGTCTTCCAGTCTTTTTTTTTAACCTGGCGAGTTTATTGCCATGTGGTAATCTCTTCCAACCACCCAGAAATATGTTTTTATAGGCCCTAAGTGTTAACCAGACTGGAATCCTATTTTAAAAAATCTGGGTTCTAGCGGGGATCGAACCCGCAACCTCCAGATCGGCAGACAAGTGTCTTACAACCAGGCCACGGACGTCGTCTTTAAGCACCTTTGAGGAATATCTGCTCCGTAAACGGTGCTGTATAAATTGTCGTTTTATTATTATAATTACGAAAATTATCCAGTTCGATTCCCGTTGGTATCTGAGTTCTGGTTTTCAATTATATTTTTTTGATTGATTGAAAGCGATTGATTGGTACCTGGCATAAACCCTACAAGTTGTTGGAGAGTTGGCATAAAACCCTCCAAGTGACCGGTACATGGCATAAAACTCTCCAAGTTGTTGGAATGCTGGCATAAAACCCTCCAAGTGATTGGCACATGGCATAAAATCATCCAAATATATACATATTTAACAAAAGTGTCGTCGTTGCTGGGCCTCGTAGTTGAGAATCCCCTCGCCATTCCAATACGAATTCAGTTATAAAACGAGGTTGTGCTGTATAGTTAGTTTTAAGTGAGTTAGGCGTTGTACACTAACAAACTTATCGGCTACACCGTTCTACTGGGTGTAATGAAACTTCCATACGGAAGGTATCCGGTTCGAACTCCGCGCAGTGTTCTTCTTCTTCTTCCCAGTGTCATGTCAGGTCCCCCCCAACGTTGAATATCACCTGAGAGTAGATATCTTTGTCCCCGGCAGCCTGAAAAAGATCTCCAACGCCCCTTATGCCAGTCCCATCACGTACATGGTATTGCAGAGCCAGTAGATTTGCCTCCTGCCAGCACTTCTTCGGCCTTATATTTGGCCTTGGATGATCAGGTGCAGTAATTTGTACTTTACTCATCTAAGTGCATGACCCAAGTAGGACACGTTTCGGATTTTAATATTAATCAGCAACTCTCTATCAACTTTGGCTCTTTGAAGAACCCTTGTGTTGCTGACCATATCCGTCCAGGGTATCCGTAGCATTCTCCGATGCATTCACATTTCGAATGCTTCCAGTCGGTTCACACGAGTACTACCAACTTTGAGGGTCCATGATTCCACTCCATGCAGTAACACTGACCAAACGTAGCATTTGACTAACCGTTGTCGAAGTTTCAAGTTTAGATTATCATCGCAGAATACGCTTCTTATTTTGTGTTCGTCCTCTCTAATGTATAGCACAGACATTTTTCCGCTTAGTATTTTTAATACTCGTACCTATCAATTGGATCATACTATATACGAGTATATTGCTTCTAAAGAAAGGAAAAAGCAGCTCATTTTCAACAGAATGTAATTTTAAAGTGCATTTATACAGAATCTGACAATTGCGTAGTTATTCATTTATTTTAAATAATTTACGTAAAAATAGTAAAAACTTTATACATGTTATGTTTGGAAAACTTACATATTTGACTACTTTTTAGTTCTTTTAATTAGTGCTTTTGTTGGTGGAATTTTTTTTTTTGTAATCGTACTATTGCATTTATATAATCGTACTCTACTATTTTTGTAATCGTACTCGTACTAGTACTAGTACTATTTTTGTAATCGTACTCTTAAGAACTTTTGAGGATGAACGAGGTATTATGTAATGATATTCGATTTGTTAGATGTTTGACTAAGTTTAACTCGTCGTTACCGAGCTTCGTAGTCGAGGATCAAACTCGCCTCGCCATTCCAACATCAATGTTGGAAAGCGAAGCTGTGCCGTGGATTCTGTTTTTATTTTAAGTGAGTACCATGGAGTTTGTTTTTGTTTTAGCAAACTCACCAGTCACACCGCTGAACTGGATCTGGTGGCACGCCGAAGTGAGACGTCGGAGCACATCGGCATGTTTTTTTTTCTCTTTTTGTAAGAATAGATATGACCGAAGTGAAAGATATCCTTACAAACCCGAATACTAGGCAGAAAAATTGCCTATGTCATTCAAGGAGAGTAGCACAGCGCGAGTTTTGAACCACCAACCTTCCAAACGGAAACTCAGAGCGTTATCGCGCAGCTATGCTTTAAATTCAACTAGCAAACTTATTAATAAAATTATTTTTTTGTTTCAGGACTGAATTCGACAATAATTAATAGCACCAGGGATGCTAATTTCCGAGAAAGAAATACTCAACAGCGACGAGTGGAAGAGTCTCCCATGTCTTACAACAGGTACAAGGCCTCGATCTTACAACCGCCAGATACGGACAAGTATCGAAACAGCTTCCCTATAGGCTGGAGAATGTCATCCATGTCACCAGACCGGGGATCGATTCCACAACGGTCAGAACAAGGCTTCAACTACAAGTACAGAGAAGACAACTTCTTAGAAACATACTACGACAGAGAACTTTTGTCCCAGCTTGCCAAATATTCTTACCCTAACACTCAAACGAAACCGCAACCACGAAGAAATGGCTTTGTTTATGAAGATATTGATTCCAGGAAAGCTTGGTGCGCTGAATACAGAAGAAAACACGATTACGCATCTCCGTATAAGCCGATCAGACCAGAATTCTTGACTCTGCCACCTGACTTCGGAGTCAACAAGTATTCGACTCTTCCCAAGAGTTGGAGCGTATCGTCGAGCAATTCGTACAAAAATTATCTGCCTCCCGAACGTGCAACGAACAGCGCTGATTTAAAACAGGGTTACGAATATAAATACACAAAAGCTGGAAGGCAGGACATTTATAATAATTATAAAATAAGACCACAGAAAAGGCAATCGTCCAATGAGCGGTATTTTGAAAACCGTAGGGCATACAACGGTGGCCAAGCGGTCGATCTATTGTCTACACATCCGTTGAAACAATACGAAAGGGTAGAGTCCCCACCCCGTTACATTGGGCACAATGAAAATGATAAACTGCCACCCAGACCGAGGAAAATGAGACTTTTAACGCAAAAACTACCCAACGAACAGGAAAACCCATTGTATAAAGATGTGAAACAACGCAATTTCACCAACCACGATCTAGCAAAAAATTTCGAAACTAGAACACAAATAAAAAAATCAGAATTTGAACCTAAGAAAAACGTTACCTTTTCTGAAGTCAGCGGTTGTGAAGAGAGGAATAACGTTGTGGGTGTTGTACATGGAGGTAAAGGGGTTTTTGTTAGAGAATTGGAAGTCTCGTTTAATCAGGTGATAAATAAAAACAATTTAGGGAAAGACGTTAAGCAGCTGCTGCAAGAAAAAAAGGAACTGCCAATCAAGTGGCAGAACGAGAAGAAGCCTTTTCCCAATGGACACTGCATGACTGGCGGTGGATTTGAAGATCTAAATACCGCGGCTCCACCAGGGAAGCTGCCCATCAAGTTGGCTCAGCCGAGTGGATTTTTTTCGGCTCTCAGAAGAAGGAAATATCTTTCTCAGGTAAAAACAATATATTTTTAGATTCATTCATTCATTCATTCATCCTTCGACTTATACGGATTATTGATTCAGCTCCTTTTAATTTCTTGATTGATAAGAATTTTTCGAGCTCCTCGCGTTTCAATATGGTCATTTGTATTTTCGGATGTAAGAACATAAAAAACGTACTCGTATCACAAAAAATAAGGTAAGAAACAGCTTTAAAAAAACTAGCAGCATCTCGACCTTCTTGGCCAAGTTGATAAGACACTTGTCTTCCAGCCCGGGGTTGCGAGTTGATTCCCTTTGGAACGCAGATTTAAAAAAAAATTATTCCAGTCTGATTTTTGCTGACTTGAACGTTTTTCTTGTTTGTTGAAAGAGATTTCTTCTCTTTCTCACATTTTCTTGTTTCAAAATATCATTCATTTGATCCAACCATGCTTTCTTAGATCTTGCTCTCTTTCGTATGTGATTCTAAATATTATTTCCATGCATGCTCTTCTATGTTTGATACGCTTCTATACATAATCTTCTGTGTCTGATACTTTTCCATACGTACTCTTCTGTGTCGGATACTTTTCCATACATGCTCTTCTGTATCTGATACTTTTCCGTACATACTCTTCTGTATATGATACTTTTCCATACATACTCTTCTATGTCTGATACTTTTCCATACATGCTCTTATGTGTCTGATACTTTTCCATACGTACTCTTCTGTATCTGATACTTTTCCGTACATGTTTTTCTGTGTCTGATACTTTTCCATACATACTCTTCTGTGTCTGATACTTTTCCATGCATGCTCTTCTGTGTCTGATACTTTTCGCTCTTTTCAATTTCTACTACTTCTACTTTTAAAAAAAAAATAGATATGACCGAAATCATAGGTATCCTTATACCCTCGAACACTAGGCGGAAAAAGTGCCTGTGTCATTCGAAGGGAGTAGCACAGCGCGGAGTTCGAACCGACGACCTTCCACACGGAAGTCCATTGCGTTACCGCGCGGCCATGCACCTCATATTTCCATATAACATTCCAAGATCTGTAAACAATATGTTGGAAGTCTAGATTTATGGTTTTGATGTTCAAACCCCGCGCTGTGCTACTTCCCTCGAACGACACAGACACCTTTTCCGCCTAGTGTTCGAGAGTATAAGGATACCTATGATTTCGGCCATATCTATTCTTTTTAAAAAGAAAAAAAAATTGTAAAGGGTCGGTGAATTATAGGAATATATTTTCGTTTTTCATTTTTTCTAGCTAGCTTATTTTTTTGTCAATTTTTTATTTTTAAGAAACCCTCCATATACGGAATACGGTTCTGGACCTTCCGAGCCCTGGCCTGTCATATAGTTGTATTATATTTATGGAAGAAAGTATGCATGCACTCCTTTCTGATATTTTTAATGAACGAGTCTTATAACTTTTTTTAATATATTTACACTTTAGTTGACATTTAGATTTTAGTATTAATGTGTACTAAAACATTTTAATTTAAATATTGTAATTATTTTCATGGCCGACTTTACATCGTACATTACAAAAAATTTCATAAGTCTACTTATTCCTCACTATCCTCTTATTTAGCAATTTTATTACTTAGAAAAACTTCTTACGAAGCAAAATCATTATATTCAATTTTTATTTCTTTCAAAACGCTTTTCAGTATACTTAACATAATACAATTTATTTTTTAATAGCTATTTACTAGAAACGCGTGCCGAGAATTTTTTTAGACTAAGAAACATTTCAATATCGAATTTTTTTCTCTATATTTTCAAACATTTTCCTTTATTTCCACTCATATAAGTTTTCATTTAAATTCCCTTTGCCTTTTTACTGTGTTATATTCAACTTGTTTGAAAAAGATTTTATACCCTCCTAGAATTATGTTTCGAGGAATATTAAAGAAATATTTCTTTTAAATTGCTAAATTCCCCATTTAATTCTCATTGTTTGTTTAACCCTGAGAGCGCTGCGAGAAAAAAATATAATTGTCTATCTAGTGCTGAGATATATTTACGATTCGGACGTTCGTGATAAATATTTATTTTAAACAACAAAAAAAACAAAAAAAAATATATTTTTACAACATAAATATATTTTAGAATATGTACCCTTGTATTCTAAATGAATATCATTCATTTAGAATACAAGGGAAGAACAAATTTCTTCCACTGCTATAGCAGTGCGCCGATCTCTCAGGGTTAAAGCTTTAATGGTGCTAAAGTTAGATTAAATTTCTTTTATTTAAGCAATTATATTAAATTTTTTATTTCATCGCTTTCTAACAGCTGAGCGTTATTGTCCTCCGGTATATCTGGAATTTGGTGAACCATTTGTCTCCATTCTTCCCGATCCTGATGCATGTTGAATGCAACGTTTAAAGAAAATCCTGTTAACTTCTTCATTTGATCTTGTACGACACCATATCCTCTTGCTCGTTTTTCTCAACTGTCTTCGTGATAACCCGCTTCTCCCGAATTTCGTTATTCTTTCCGACAACATGTCCGAAATATGTTAAAATTATTTATTTTATATTTTATTTTATTTTATTAACAACACAGCAGTGTCTTTTAGATACAAATTAACATAATATGACAAGTTATACAAGTACTTGAAATTATTGACAAAAAATACAAAACTTTATCTTAAACTAACATGTAACGTACAGGAGATACAAAAAGCAGTAGGAATAATATATTACAGTCATTGTTTAAAAAAAATAATAATAACATATATAATTAAGTTTAATATATGTATGTATACCACAAAATATTACCAAACTTCACCAAGCAGACTTACATAATTGTCGAAGACTTATTTTATAGAGGTAAAGAACATAGATTTGTTTTTAAAGGAACACCGCTTACATAGAACAAAAGTTGGATTTTTTGGGAATTTTATGGATAGATCTTGAGATATAGAAATCACATGGGCTCACTTGTAGAACGAGATGCAAGTTACTTTGCAGAATTGAAACCTTTCACATGTTTCCAGCATGTTATCGAAAGTCTTTCGGTATTCTGCAGACCAGAATTCTTGACTCTGCCACCTGACTTCGGAGTCAACAAGAATTCTACTCTTCCCAAGAGTTGAAGCGTATTGTCGAGTCATTTGTACAAAAAATTACCTATCTCCCGAACGTACAACGAACAGCGCTGATTTAAAACATGTCCAAAGTATGTTAGAATTCTTTCCCTGCTTGTTTTCGAGAGCCTTTCGGTAATCTGCAATTCTTGGGTGATAGAGATGTCGATGCGGCTTGCGGTCCATGGGATATATGGTATAACATTACAAAGATCGTGTTATTGTTATATTAAATAAGAATAAAAAAATAAAGAATCTATATTTGCTTTGAGAAAATTGAATCAAATAGCAATACTTCAAGTTGATATATCACTTCACTGTTTTAATTACCACCCATAAATATATTTAGTATCCACAATACAATATTTAACGACCTCCATGGTGTAGTTGGTAAAACGCCTGTCTCCCAGACCGGATGTTTCGTTTCCGATTCCCGTTGAAACCCAGTTTTAAAATAATATATTCCAGTCTGGTTTCCGCGTAAGGTATCTTTAAAGTCTATCTGGTTGGTTGAAAGATATTGACACATGGCATTAAACCCGCCAGGTTGTACTGTATACTACGAAAGTGGAATACAATACAATTTAAATACAATGGTTTTAACGAAAAGGCGAACCGTTGAGTATAAGAATCATACACAACAATGCAAAAAATCAGAATCAAATTTTATAGATATAGATAATCACTTCACTAGGCAAGTCCTGTGTCAAAGTGGTTTCATTCATTAATCATAAATTTCATATATTTGTCATGAATACTGAAACACAGCTGAAATATTTCCATGCTTAAATCCCAAGTTGTCACATATACAATTCCAACCGTATCAATATTATATCCAACAACTCTTCAGTACACACTCTACATTCGCATCAGTCATTCACTCACATGCCTATGTGAAGACCTCCAAAAGTTCCTCACTTCGCACTAACCCTCTGTCAATGAACCACCTTGTTACATATTTTTCAGATTTAAAGGCAAGCCATTACAAAAATTATCACTTCTTAAGAGAAGTTATCACTTCTAAGGAAACGAGACGACCTCCGTGGCCTAGTTGGTAAGACGCATGTTTTGCGACCCGCGAGTTACAGGTTTGATCTCCATTCTATACTCTTTTATGAGTAGAACAAAATCGCGGAGAAACTTATATCTTTAAACACCAAATATGATGAAATCCTCGTATTTCTTTTACACCAAAACTGATGAATGATTCAAAACTTCGATCATTAAATATTCTACAAGTCTAATAATAATCCAAATTCGATGAGAAACTCGCTGTTTTAAACATCAAATCTTATTAAAGCTTTAAGGATTTTAACAAATTTGATTATTGACTCATAGTTATTAACACCGAATCCGATGAGATATTCGAATCTTTTTATAACAATACCTTTGAGAAATGTGTACATTTTAACATCAAATATGGTGAAAATGTCATATTTTTAACATCTAATTCGATTAAATACTTAGTTTTTAACAACAAATTCAATTATAGAGTCATGGTTCTTAACACTGAATTTGGTGGGGGTACTCAAAACTTTTTATCATAAAATTTCGTAACAAACTTAAATATTTTAACACCAAATATCATATTTTTAACTTAAACTCATAGTTTGTTACATTAAATCTAATGAGAAATTTGTAGCTTTTAATATCAAGCTCATAAATTTTAAAGACCAATTGAAAGTAAATGCGTGTCAGATCAAGTTATATTCTTAAGGGTCCCATTTCCTCTAAGAACTTTGTCAAGTATAGTGACAAAATGTGCGAATTTTTTTCAGCAAAATTTGAAAGTAAAAAAGACAAATCCTTTTGGTAGTTTGCGCCATGTTATATTGGGGCGATTTCCTCAGTTCAACGACATTTCAGGCGGCTCAATGGCGTTATGATTATTGGAAATTTTCCATTTTCCTTCCAAAGAAAAATTCCATCGCGAAATTGGATCGTAAATTTGATTTTTATATTCTTACCCAAGTCCTGGTTGGACGCGAGGAATTGGCATACGAAGGAAAAGATTTCGATTCAAGACTTGCAATGAGATTACGTATATTTTAATTCGGTTCGGGTGTCGTGGATTTGACAGCTTTATTTTATAATACTTTCGAAATGTAATACTTGAAAACATAATAAATAATATTTCGCAATGCAGCTAACACCAAGATAGCTCCAAGAGTGTATATATTTTTTTAATTTATTTATTATTACACATGATAAGAAATATACACAATTTGCGAAAAAACAACAGGTAATTTAATTTGAACATACATTATTTGAATGAATCTGGATTCGTCGCCTTTCATTTGTCGTATCCCCAGTAAATTAGGCTTTTGCCTGTATCTCACTGAGGATATTTAGCATGAGAAAATAAATCGATACTTCTTTCCGATTTTTGATTACACAAAAACAAAACCCCGTTGCACGCTCTCATCAACCTGACAAACAGTGACACTCAATTAAAACTGGAAACATCATGCGAAATTAAACTCCTCACACATCATCACTCCAGAAAGACCAAAAATATTAATCCCACAATATACCGCACACAATCATAAGAATAAAAATTAAAACAAAAATGTACAGAAACACAAATATGTTAGCCAGCTATTAATTATAACAAATGCTCTTATCTCGATGATTCTAATCAAAGACTTTCGCTACGTTCCATCAGATATGAATGAACCAAATACCCATGACGGGTATAATAGAAGGCAAATACAAAGTGGGAGATCAGGATGATTGACGTTGGTGCCGCCGGATATGACAACTGATCAAATTTTCACTAACCCTTGAGGAAGAACATCTTTTGCTCAAAAGCAATATACCTATTTGGCTCCTATAACACACAATGGAGTGCCGAATTCAATAAAGGCAAAAGGGTGAAAACAATTCAAGCAGTGGATTGGAACGTAATTGCTATTGCGACATGAGTTTGAGTATTTGGGCTTGCAGAAGGGATGAATAGTGTTCAAAATTTGTGAGAACTCTCAAGTGTAGTATGTTCATGGTGATTGTGTACGAGATAATGTGGGATGAACTTTTTAATTTAGACGTAGACGATGAAAACGTTTAAAATGTGATGTCCAGATCAAGAGGAGGAGCCAAGTGCATAATAATGCAGTATCATATACATTTAAAGTTCAGTTCAAAAGAATATTTAATTTTTTTCACAATCTCTGCCTAAACGGTTTGCTTGTAATGTTTTTCTGTTTTATCTTTCTTAACATGAGAGACATAGAATAGATGCATTTAAAATGGTGTATTGTATTACACTTTCGTTTTATAAAGTACAGCCTAGAGAACTTATTTTCATGTGGCTATCTCTTCCAACCAATCAGAAAGTCAAAGTGGCCTGAAGTGAAAACCAGACTGAATCCTTTTCAAAAAAATCTAGATTCTAGTGGGATTTGAACCTGCAACATCCGGGTTGAGAGACAGGCGTATTATCAACTAGGCCACGGAGGTCGTCTGTCGACATAGTATCAAATATTTATTTGTTTATTTAACACTTTTATTGCAAATTCAATCTGGTGGGATTATTGCCAGGTGGCAAACTCTTCCAGCCAACCAGACAAAAGCAAATGAAGCAACCAGACAAAAGAAAATTACATGATCGCATAAGTAGTTCAAATAATAATCCATCCACACGAAATCCATAAACACACACGTGAGCATATGCCCACAAACCCCACAAAGACGGACAATCACCCGAACATTCCTTTTCATATAAAGTGAGATATAAAGGATGATGGAGAGGAAAGGAAAATAAAAATCAGAAATGAAACACGTTATTTTACTGAATAGAAATTAAGACTTTTTTCAGTCGTTTCTTAAAGCATGCCAATGACGGAGCGAGTCTTATGTTGGTTTGTAACTGATTCCAGAGTCTCACTGCATGGACAGTAAAGGACGATGTAAAAATAGAGGAGTGGTGAACTGGAAAGGCCAATAGACAATTTTGGGAATTTGGCGTCTATTTCTTACATTCAATCAGTTCAATGCCTTCTGGTACGAAGTTATATGATCGTACTTTCGTAGGTTGAAAATAAATCTTAGACAAACATTGTGCTTCAGAAGGATGTAACGAAATCCGTGGATGGCAAAGGGAACCAATGCCTTAATTTTTGAAGAACTGAGTGTAACCGACAGATTGTCGACAATATACCTACGATGAGTTCTCCGATTCTTTGGACATATTGACCAATGGGATAATTTAAAGAGGCTTGTGGTCCCTAGAAACATGGAAGGGCATCGCACCAGAGGAAGAATCCCAATGCGTTGAACGAACCAAGTGAGAAACACAACAGAACTATCATTAACAACTGCTCTTCGAACTGCGGAGTGCAGGGATTGATCTGGAGGAGTCTTCAAGATATTCAGTCACTAGGTACACGACAGGATATTGATGAAAATATAGCATCAAATGTCAGATAAACTACGAGTATTTAGTAAAATAAGCCTTCAAATAAAGATTAATCTTATAAATAAATAATGATGTTTGAATTCCACGACATTATTTAAATTTGTCAGTTCGTATTTCAATAGTCCGGAACTAACTCAGTTTGTCATGTCACAAGTTCATTGTAGGTCCACTCGGCTAAATGTTTTGTTCCATAGTTCCATTGTTGCAACTAATTATTTGTACAACTCTTGCATAACAAGACTGCACTGCTTGAGTAATCAATATGGCAATTGTGTGAATTTTCATATTGTTTTGACTAACTCCAGGAGTAAAGTGAGGAAGTTGTTCTTTGCGGGATGAATTGATTGATTTGTATGGAATCGCTTTGTTGTTTTTTTATCCACTTTGCATGGATTTCTCCTGTTACACAAAGAGGGTTTGCTTCTAGCGTTAGCTTATTCGTTAGGAATAATATCAGCCAGGATTCTTCTCATACTGCTAGACGGTACCGAGAATATATCAACCGTGTCATTCAGTTGGTTCAATATATCTATACCACGCGTGACTGAGTGTTTCGCCATGATATTCGTCCTGTAAGTTGGTATGTAGAACAGAGGGTGATTCCTTGCACGGATATATTTATTGGGTACATATAAACTTAGTGCTTCTAGAATCGCGGGACAGTTAAAGGAACCTTGGAAAACCTTTATTAGGAATATCGCAATGGATTCTTGCCTTCTTGTTTCAAGGCTTCTATAGTTACACACCGTGAGAAGTTCGGCATGGTGAGCATATTTTGGGTAATCGCCCTTTGTTCTGTACCATAGATATCTGAGGATTTTTTTTTGTATTTGTGTTGTTCGACTTGTACTATTTTCTCCCTATTGTATAACACTGCTTACATGTTAATGTTAAATTCTAAATGTTGTTTTTTTTTTTAATATTTGTACCAAAAAGGTTATCTCTCGTTATACGCAATCCAGTTTTAACGTCATATCGGATTCAGATTCAACAATCCCGCTTAAACTTTATATCGGATTCAAGTTCAACAATCCCGCTTTAACGTTATGTCGGATTCAGGTTCAACTATTACACTTTAATGTTATATCGGATTGAGGTTCAACAATACCTATTTAACGTTATATAGGATTCAGGTTCAACAATCCCACTTTAACGTTATATTGGATTCAAGTTCAACAATCCCGCTTCAACGTTATGTCGGATTCAGGTTCAACTATCCCACTTTAATATTATATCGGATTGAGGTTCAACAATACCTCTTTAACGTTATATAGGATTCAGGTTCAACAATCCCACTTTAACGTTATATCGGATACAGGTTCCACTATCCCGCTTTAACGTTATATCGGGTTCAGGTTCAGCAATCCCTCTTTAACGTTATATTGGATACAGGTTCAACTATCCCTCTTTAACGTTATATCGGATTCAGGTTCAGCATTCCAGCTTCTACGTTATATCGGATTCAGGTTTAACAATCTCGCTTTAACATTATATTGGATTCAGGTTCAATTATCCCGCTTTAACGTTATATCGGATTCAGGTTCAGCAATCCCGCTTAAACTTTATATCGGATTCAGGTTCAACAATCTCGCTTTAACATTATATTGGATTCAGGTTCAACTATCCCGCTTTAACATTACATCGGATTCAGGTTCAACAATCCCGCTTTAACGTTATATCGGATTCAGGTTCAACAATCCCGCTTTAACGTTCCATCGAATTCAGGTTCAACAATCCCTCTTTAACGTTATATCGGATTCAGGTTCAACAATAACCTGTTTTTTTTTATTTGTTACAAATTTGTTTTCAGGTGGTCGCTGCTCTCGCAGTTTCTCTGGCACCATTCGCAGCAGGACTTGGCAAAGGCTACAGCTCCCCGGCCATCGCCTCCCTGCAACAGCTCAAACTCAGGAGGCAGTACAATGCCAGCTCACACCAGGAGATATCTGTTACAGACCAGCAAGCCTCTTGGGTTGCCAGTCTGTCTTTGCTAGGTAATAATACTTTAATTATCACAGGAAAATGACAATCGTAAGGGTTCTCAACTAATGTGAAACAAATGAAAATATACACTGGACCTCCCTTAGACATTGTACCGCCCTTAGGCAAGATAGAAAATGTTGCCCAACATTTCCGTAAACGCAATTATTAATATACAATATTAAAGTTTTCTAAACTGTTCTTAAAACCTTATATAAAATGCTGTGTTATTGTTAGCATACCTACTCATCTACTCGTTATAAAAATAATACAAGAAATATTACTTTCCTAGATAGCAGCTACCTGGAAACAATATAAACCTAACTATTATATATATTGTCCTCAGTGAGATACAGGCAAAAGCCTAGTTTACTGGAGACACTACAAATGAAAGGCAACAAACCCAGATCCATTAAAATGGTGTGTCCAAATTAACTTACCTGTTGTTTTAATCGGAAATTATGTGTATTTCTTGTCATGTGTAAAATATTTTTTTTTTAATATATCACAGGATATAAAAGCGTGGAGCTCTGTATTTTCTAATAACCCTCGTAATAATTCAACGTGATAGTTATAATGTACTATGTTAAGAAGAATAATAAGAGATTATTATTGATGAATGGAACTCATCCTTGCTGTATTTTCAGTTCAAATTTCCAGGCAAAACGGTGTCTATAATAAACTTGCGTTGCATTCATATTATTTTTTAAGTCGAGAGTTCTCAATCTTTAGTACAAAATAAAAAAATCATTTTTAAAATTTAATTGTTTGTTTACTTTTATCTGAAATTTGCCACCCTTTGAAAATGCCGCCTTAAGATTATGACTTTCTTGCCATGGTTAGGGAGAGACCAGAATATATCGAGAGTTTAACCTTTCCCTTCCTGTGTTAAAAAAATCCGCGAGTTTCGGTGCTGTGTATTCGATACACATGTAAAAATAAGCGATTTAAAATCGGAAAAATAAGAATATTCATAGCCAACCGCTTAAATGAATTAAATTTGAAGTCAAAAGTGATAATAATTGAAATTTTATTGCTGAAAACATGAAAAAAACATCGGCCGACGTTCACAAAACGGGCAAAGCGACCACCTCAAACGAATGCCTGAGAGCTACTGAAGCGAGCGAACTGAGATTCTATTTCTTGCGTTCCCATGTACCGAAGTAGATTTAGAGTGAGACTTGAATAGCGTCGCTTCCTCACCCATAGCGGTTTTTTTAGAATGAATATACCTACGTCACACACTGGCACACGTTTGATTGTATTGGTGAATTCATTCCCAATTTTCACAATATACTCGTATATCTGATGTGGCCGTTAAGTGCGAATTATTATTAATATTATTTTTTTCATTCAATGCGTAAATGTATTACAGAGGAATACCTAAAATCTGAAACCAGTATTTATTATATTTATAGAGATATTAAAGTGTTTAGAAGCAATGTGTACCTACTAGTTACACATCACAGGGAAGGAAGGGTTAATGACTATTCATCCAAACTTGGGTGTTCCCAGCAGCAATTAAGTGCATTGCATTCATTGACTATTGTCAGAATAAGCACTAGAAATGCAATCAGTAAGCTCTTGCTATCAAAATTTGAAATAATATCACGTTTATCAAATAAGAATACTGATTTAATATATTTAATTCAAACTCAAAAAAATACACACATTTCAAATTAATAAAAATTCAGTATTTATTAAACTATATCTAGCATTAAACTTTCAAATTAAAGAAGATAAATGTATTTGTTTTTTTCATTCGTCGCAAATGCTCTAACTCAGTGCTCCGCAACCGGTGTGCCGTGGCACACTGGTGTGCCGTGAGCCGGATACAGGTGTGCCGCGGTCAAATTCAATGTACGAGTATTTGACATTTTACAATTTTTCATTATGTATTTAATACACAATAACTGGTGCCAACTGTTGAAAACTGCGTAGTGTGCTTTGTACACACCATGGCCGCACCAAATTAGTCATAGACAAAGAAAAATGACCCTTATGCGCGTCGCTGAAGACTCATGCCTAATTTAATACCTATATATTTTAGCTTTTGGTGTGCCGCGGAATTCTAGGAAGAATTTTGGTGTGTCGTAGGTGATAAAAGGTTGCAGAGCACTGCTCTAACTATGGCTTTTCTGACTGCACTGCTGATAACGTGGAGTCACAAATTTCACGCGAACCATTATTTTTGTTATTTGGCCGCATTCTCTTTCAATGGTTGCTCTCAATTCATTAACTGTTGTAGATTTTGGGCCATTTACTTTATTCTTGATGAGTCTTCATTAAAAAAAGCTCATTGGCGTCAGCTTTGGGGAGCGTGGTGGGTATTCAATGCTGCCTCTATACCCAATCCATCTGTTTAGCAAATTTTCATCAATATAGGCTCTCACATCCCGACGGTGGTGTGGAGGTACATCATCTTACGGGAAATAAGAGTCATTCTCATCCCTTAACTATTCACGAATGAGCAATATGACAAATTTCTGCATCAAGTTCAGGTAAACGGCATGGCATGAAATTGTGGATACGTTTTTTTGCGACATCCTGTATTTATTACTCTGCAAACGAACAGTGAAAAGTTTGTAATGAACTATCTCGTATAGATTGGCATAGAGTTATTCGTCAAAATTAGGTATCTTAAATAAAAGGTAAAAATACCACTTAAGGATCCATTATTTATTTATTTATCACTTTTATTGCAATACAATCTGGCGCGCTTATTGCCAGGCGGCAATCTCTTCCAACCAACCAGACAAATGTAAATGAAGCAAGTTACGTGGTCGCATAAATCATTCAAATTACTATCCATCCCCACGAAATCCATATACATATACGTGAGCACATACCCACGAATCCCACAAAGACGGACAATCACCCGAACATTCTTTTTTATATAAAGTGAGATATCATCAATCAAAAGGAAAGGAAGGGATGGTGAAGAGGAAAGGAAAAGAAAAATCAGGAATGAAACACGTTATTTTACTGACTAGAAACTAAGAGTTTTTTCAGTCGCTTCTTAACGCATGCCAAGGACGGAGCGAGTCTTATATTGGTTTGTAACTGATTCCAGAGTCTCAGTGCATGGACAGTAAAGGACAATGTAAAGAAAGAGGAGCGGTGAACTGGAATGGCCAATAAACAATCTCTGTTTCCTTTATTAACCATAGCAACTACGTTCTTACCGTTACACTAAACTAGTTTTTTATAATACTCAATAATAGTGAGTTAAAGTGCCCTTGAGGAGATTATGATCTCCAAATGATACTGTATAAATTATCAATTTACTATTGTTAAAGTTATTTTATGGTAATGTTTCCAGGAGCTCTCTTCGGAGGCGCCATGGGTGGAGTCGCCATGCGTCACGGTCGAAGGCGCGTCATCCTGGTCATGTCGCTGCCCTTCAGCCTATCCTGGATCCTTACGGTGTTCGCCACCTCCGTGGAGATGATGTTCTTCACCTCCTTCATGGGAGGATTCTGCTGTTCCATCGTTTCCATGGTCTCTCAGGTATGATAATATTTTTTTTATTATTAAATTGTTTATTTATCAATGGTACAACATACTCAGTCCTGACCTGTAAAATTACAGGGCTGGTTTCAAAATTTGTGCGCAGGGTCTTCTTATTTATTTATTAATAACTACATCTATGCAAAAGTGCAAAAGAGACTAAGTATTGTCCGAAAGTTTACGCCCATATTTAAAAGGTGCTGATTCAGCTCACAAAAAGATTATCATGAATTGATGTACGCAAATATCCATAAATATTTTTAAAGAACGAGTTTCGTCACTTTCCGAATGTATCACGAATTACAATTTAATGAAACCCAAAAAGCATTAACCATTTCAAAATATAAACTTTATAAGAATACTATAAGGTGCCAATTAAAACAATTGTATTGAAAATAATTCATAACATGCAATCACAATAAAAAAAATGAAACAGCACACAGTATGGAAGTATACGCCGAAATTCTCACAAAATTACAAAAAAACTGTATTTTATAATAAATTATTTATTTATTTTTAACGGTCTTAGACATTATAAAAGTCAGAATTTTGTTAAAAATAAATTATACAAAAACAAAACAAAAAAAACAAACAAACAAACCTCATAACACGTATAATGAAAAAAATAAACAAAAGTGAAAAAAGACAATACTTGAACAAACACCAAAACGTTTCTGTATTGTATTAGGAGTTAACATAAGTTGTGTCCGTTTTTTTTCCAATTTAAAAATGAGTACCAAAAGTAAAGCAAAATGGTAAAGGTTATACGTCATTCGAAAGAAAATGTTCTGCTCTACAAGATATTGTATTTGCTTTTACGTAACATATATTATTTTATTTGATTACAAGCCTTCAAAATGGAATGTCAAATAGACGAAAGTGAGCATTTTGGACACCTCCTTCTGTTCGTGTTCAATCGAGAGAATAAAGCTGCCAAAGCTGCTCCCTAGATTTGCAAAGTGTACGGTAAAGATGCTATGAATGGAAGGACAGCTCATCGATGGTTTTTGCGTTTCAAAGAAGGTAATTTCGATCTGAAAGACATTGAGCTTTTCGGACGACCAGTGGACTTCGATGAAGACCACTTAAACCATATTATTCATAAAAACATCAAATAAAATAATATATGTAACGTAAAAGCAAATACAATATCTTGTAGATCAAAAAAAAAATTCTTTCAAATAACGTATAACATTTACCGTTTTACTTTTGGTGCTCATTTTTAAATTGAAAAAAAAAACGGACGCAACTTATGTTAACACCTAATACATATGTGCATACAAAACAGAAAAAAAAATAGCACAAGTATATCAAAAATAAAACAAATGCGTTTTTTAATTAGAAACTACCTAAATATAAATTTTAAATTAAAATAAACTTAGTTTAAAAAAATAAAAACCTCTGCTACTTGGGAAATATGTTCTCAGACGACGGAAAGGTGGAACGAAATATTAAACAGCGAGCTGGAACAGGAAACAAAGTCAATGGGGCACCAAAAGACATTTACTCAAACTAAGATGTGGAACTCGGGTGTGGAAAATGAATGGAATTACACACATTGAGAGATTTAAAAATATTCCTGATATCAGTTTTCTCTTTAGTGACTGAATATGTCCACCTCCATTGAGTTCCTCAATCTATACGATCGCGCGAATGGTAAGAAAATTCCATATTTTTTTATATGAATTCTAAATATGCAGTTATTAATACCAAACTTGACAGCTTCAAGGTGGGCAGCCCGCACTGCACCAAACCGGGAATCACTTTTAACATTAATTTATCAATATCCGAATCAATCTTTGTGCCACACTTAAATGTGAAGCGACGGCACTAAACGAAAGTCTAGCACCACTGAAAGTCTACCACAGCTGAAAGTCCAGCATCACTGAAAGTCTAGCACCACTGAAAGTCTAGCACCACTGAAAGTCTAGCACCACTGAAAGTCTAGCACCACTGAAAGTCTAGCATAACTGAAAGTCTAGCACCACTGAAAGAGCAGATTTTTTAAGGGCTGTGTCTTAAGAAAAACACATGAGGTGACGATGTATGACATAATACGAAATGAAGTGATAAGGGATGAATGTGAACTTAAGCCTGATGTGTTGACTAAGATGAAGAAGAAGATTCTGAGATGATTTGGGATTTTCGTATGATTTAATGAAGAAAGTCTAACAAAACCAATATGTAGTGTTAATGTGAGTAGAATTGTGGTAAAAGACAACCAAGGAAAGTATGGTTGGATAAAGTGAATGATATTTTGAATAAATGAAATATAAAAGTTGCATAAAAAGAGAAATCGTATAAGTTGTATAAAAAGATGTATGGATGTGTATCGAGATAGGAAAGTATAGTGATGTATCCTCTCTGCCTACCCCGACAAGGAAATTGCGTGATATTATGTATGTATGTCTGATATAAATATACATAATGTATCTTGTTTCCTTGTTTAGAATGAAACAATTTGCACTAAGTTTCGCGTTAAGTTGCGAAGTTCGTATCTCGTAACACAATACAATAAGGCAAACAATAATACAATCATTATTAAATTTATCGCAGACGCCACACAAATTGCTTTTGAATTATTTGGCAACACTTTCAGCCAGGACCTGGTGCCTATTGTCGAGGATAACTTCGGGGACAGTGGCTTAACTTATCTCAGACTTACAAATGTGTGTTATGCAAAAGCCCATGTTTCATGCCACTAATTTGTATATGTCAAAGTTTACTACAATATAATAATAATAATAAAAAGCCAATTTATTTAGCGCCGTTTAGAGGGCAAACTCTCCTCAAGGGCGCTGTAGATTGGAATTCGAAACTACTATTTTTGACAGATTAAAAATATTACAAAAAAAAAACAACTTTGTGGCTTCAGTCACAAGATTAGCAGCTTTAGATTAGCAACAGATACCTGACTAGGAACTTTCCCGCGTCTGCACATGTTTATATAACATATTTGGTAAGAAAACCACAGAAAAATTACCAAAAGTGGACGAACTACAAAGAAACTTTTAAAGATCTTTTTTTTTTTTATTTAACCTGGCGAGTTTATTGCAATGTGGCAATCTCTTCCAACCAACCAGAAAGATGTTTTATAGGCCCTGAGTGTTAACCAGACTGGAATCCTATTTAAAAAAATCTGGGTTCCAGCGGGGATCGAACCCGCAACCTCCGGATCGGCAGACAAGTGTCTTACCACCAGGCCACGGAGGTCGTCAGTTATATGGTAATAATACATTCGGATTTAGGTGTAGTGTAGTGCATGTGTGTAGTGTTCATATCAAATCATGAATCTTGATAAAACTAGCCACAGTTTATTAAATTGTCCTTTTATAATAATAAAAGGAAAATTTATTTAGCGCCATTTTGAGAACAAACTGTCCTCAAAGGCGCTCTTACTCGGGATTCGAACTTACTATCATATTATTGACAAATTAAAAATGTAACAAAAAAAAATTTACACGTTTGTGATTTTCTTGGGAAAAATAGTGCGATGGTTTCCCATTGCCTTCCGCGCCGTTGTAGTTGTTATAGGAATCGTATACATGTTTTACATATTGTAAGCCAATAAAAACTTGAGTGGAAAGATAAGAAGGTGGTGCTTGCAGCTATTAGATTAGGTCCTTCCCTACGTCTGCATATATTTATGAAAGCCATTTAGTAAGAAAAGCGCAGAAAACTTACCAAGAGAATACGAACTACGAAGAAACTTTTGTAGATCTTCCGATATGTTATAACACATTCAGCTTAAGGTGGAGGGTACTGCAAATTATGTAATGTTCATATGTAATAATAAATTCTGACACGTTTTTTTAAAAAGGGTTATCTTCAAGTGCTTCCTAAAGCAACTTTCTAAAGAGACAAACAAAGATCGATGCGGGGAAGTACCTGATCTAATGACCGCAGCCATCACCTTTTTATCCTTATACTGAGCTTGTTTTTTTAATAATCTTTTTAATCTTTCGATTGGTTCAAATTTGATTTAGAGCGCCATTGAATATAATTGTAATTTTATTATTATTATTTGACAATTGAAATAAAATAAAATAAATCTAATAAAATTAATAATTATTTATTACGTCAACGAAATAATATAGTTCCCTCTTTTCTTAAGAAACATGTCACGCCATTGTCTAAAGGTACATTGTATGCCAATATACAGAGCCAAGACGAGGTATTTCGGCGCCTACAGCATTTATTTTATGCCAATATACAGAGCCAAGACGAGGTATTTGGGCGCCTACAGCATTTATTCGAAAACGCAACCCCCACAATAAAACAACAATTCTTTCACACTTTTAGGAATGGGTAAAATTGCTGTTATATTTTCCTTTATTTTAAAATGGGTAATTATTTTACAATCTTAAAAACCACCTTCCTCCAGTCTTCAAAATAAGTGAAAATTGGGATTGTACGGTCTTTCAAGCCCACGATTTAAATCAACGGATGAAAAATTAAATTTCAACAAACTTAAATTTTTATGCTTTCAGGGTGTCGAAATCATGAATAACTTTATCGAAATTGATTTTGTTCTAAATCAAATATTCAATAAAGAAATTAGTTATATCCTATAATCTCTCTTGCCTAAGACTACGCCGAATTCATAGTCCAACCTAAATACTAATCTCTTATATTTTTTATAGTTAAGTCATTAACATTGTGGAGGTTTAAATACATTGTAATTTTTTTAACAAACACTTTATTCCACTTTACGTAACGGTATAACCCTTCCGGTTTCAAGGTTTTCCCCTCATCATCAGGGGAGCACAAACAAGATTAATTACACGAATTTCTTATCTTGAAATTTCTTGATTTGTGTTCAAATTCGGACCTCGTATGCTACAAACTTTAAATTGGAGTAATGACACCTCGTGATTCCCTTATTTAAGGAAACTTGTACAATTTTTCAAGAAATTTAACTTAAAATACAGTACCCGGCGGTAAGTAAAACACATCGGCTAAAAAAGAGGGTGTCGGCCATAATCGGCTAACTTCGGCTTTGTAGAGCGTCGTCTCTGTCATTCATACACGTGTTCCGTCGCGTCGTCATGTACCGGAGTGTTAGCGCATCGTACGATAGAGACGACGCTCTACAAAGCCATGTGTTAGCCATTACTTACTTACCGCTGTTACTTACAAAGCCATTACTTACCGCCGAATACAGTACAGCGGTGTGGTCAGTGAGTTGGCTAGTGTGCAACAGCTGACTCACTTAAACGGAAAAAAAACTTCACGGGACAGCGTCGCTTTCCAACTGAATTGATGTCAGAATGCCGAGGGAATCCTCAACTACGAAAAACAGCAGCGACGACGGCATTATAAATGGTACAACCTGACGACCTCCGTGGCCTAGTTGATAAGACGCCTATCTCCCAGATCGGAGATTGCGGGTTCAAATCCCGCTGAAACCCAGATTATAAAAAAAAAGATTCCAGTCAGGTATTCACTTAAGACCTCTTTAACATCTTTATGGTTGGTTGGCAGAGATTGTCATATGGCAATAAGCCCACCAGGTTGTACTGTATACAACGAAAGTGTTATACAATACAATACAAGATATTCGACATGCCTTAAGTGAAAACCAAACAAGAATTGTTTTTTTTTTTAATCTAGGTTTCAACGGGAATTAAACCAGGATCCGAAGTCAGTTGTCTTACTATCTAGGCTACGGAGGTCGCCTTTGCCTTGGATTGTGTAGATATTGTTAAAAAATATATATATATTTTTTTAATCAGACCATAAATTCAGGTAGGTACGAATTTCGAGCAAAACAATTTTTATAATTTTTAATTTGTTACAATTATTTCACGTTTCTGAAACAGACCATCTTGTTCCGCCAGAGCCTGGAGGTTTGCTCCCTTCGAGGAGTATTTTATAAATTTTAATTACTCCTCAAACTAAACTTGCCGCACCGAATATAAACAACCAAAAACCTCCTTTTTAAAAGGAAACTTTTGTAATAAATTCCCGGGTTTCTCTCCTTTTTATGTTATATTGAATTAAATTTGAATTATGGAAATATTAAAAATGTTCCTCGCATAACGCACGCATACAAAAACTTCGTAAAAGTTTGTTTAAGAAATTTCACTAGAAAATTTAATATTAAATATTTTGAAATAATCCGATGACCCAATCTGCCAATAAGTTACATGTTTCCTAAAAGTATATGAAACAGGGGCTACTTACAAGAATTTATACTTAAAACGGGTATTGATACAGCTTGCTAATTCCTAAAGAAAGCCTATTCAAGAATTGTTTGGGGTTTTCAGCACTTTAGAATATCAAATTGTGTGATATTTCTCTTAATAATTACCTTATTTTTCAGTGTGTGTGTCTGTACTCGAAATGCGAATGACAATAAATGTATTTTCATTTGTTTTGTTAAAAAGTGCATATCAAATGTTTCGTTACTAAAAACAAACGACTTAATTTGACTTTGTTTTACTTCCATAGTATGCATTTCAAGATGTGTACTAAAATATGCGAGTGACAATAAAAGTATTTTCATATGTTTTGTTTCGTTACTAAAAACAAACGACTTAATTTGACTTTGTTTTACTTCCATAGTATGCATTTCAAGATGTGTACTAAAATATGCGAATGATAATAGAAGTATTTTCATCTGTTTTGTAAAAAAGTGCATATCAAATGTTTCGTTACTAAAAACAAACGACTTAATTTGACTTTGTTTTACTTCCATAGTATGCATTTCAAGATGTGTACTGAAATATGCGAATGACAATAAATGTATTGTATTTTCATTTGTTTTGTAAAAAAGGTCATATGATATGTTCATTTTAAAAAGTAAACAACTTAATTTGACTTTGTTTTACTTCTAAAGTATGCATTTCAAAATGAGTTTACTAAAATATGCGAATGACAATAAATGTATTTTCATTTGTTTTGTAAAAAGTTCATATATGTTCAGTTTAAAAAATAAACGACTTAATTTGACTTTGTTTTACTTCCATAGTGTGCATTTTAAGATGTGTACTAAAATATGCGAATGACAATAAATGTATTTTCATTTTTTTTGTAAAAAAGTGCATATCAAATGTTTCGTTACTAAAAATAAACGACTTAATTTGACTTTGTTTTACTTCTATAGTATGCATTTCAAAATGTGTGTACTAAAATATGCGAATGACAATAAATGTATTTTCATTTGTTTTGTAAAAAAGTTCATATATGTTCAGTTTAAAAAGTAAACGACTTAATTTGACTTTGTTTTACTTCTATAGTATGCATTTCAAAATGTGTGTACTAAAATATGCGAATGACAATAAATGTATTTTCATTTGTTTTGTAAAAAAGTTCATATATGTTCAGTTTAAAAAGTAAACGACTTAATTTGACTTTGTTTTACTTCTATAGTATGCATTTCAAAATGTGTGTACTAAAATATGCGAATGACAATAAATGTATTTTCATTTTTTTTGTAAAAAAGTTCATATGATATGTTCAGTTAAAGAAATAAACGACTTAATTTGACTTTGTTTTACTTTTATTGTATGTATTTCAAAATGTGTGGACTAAAATATGCGAATGACAATAAATGTATTGGGTGTTAACATAAGTTGTGTCTGTTTTTTTTTTTTAATTTAAAAATGAGCACCAAAAGTAAAACAAAATGGTAAAGATCATTCGAAAGAAAATTTTCTGTTCTACAAGATATCGTGTTTGCTTTTACGTTACATATATTATTTTATTTGATTACAAGCCTTCAAAATGGAATGTCGAGTAGACGAAAGTGAGCATATTCGACACCTCCTTCTGTTCGCGTTCAATCGAGAGAATAAAGCTGCCTATTGAGCAAGCTGATATTTGCGAAGTGTACGGTGAAGATGCTATGAATGAAAGGACAGCTCGTCGGTGGTTTTTGCTTTTCAAAGACGGTAATTACGACCTGAAAGACATGGAACGTTCCGGACGACCAGTGGACTTCGATGAGAACCGCTTAAACCATATTATTCATGAAGATCCCCTTCAAACCACCGAAGAATTGGCTGATCAGATGGATTGTAGTCACATGACTGTATACCAACATCTTAAATCAGTAATGATGCGGTAAAGGAACCTTTGCTTGTGACAATGCGTAGCTCGATGACGCGCGAGCAAACCAGCAGAAATTGTCGAACGTTGATTTTTGTTGTTTTCACTCAAAACATGTGGAACCCAAGTGCCAAACTTCTGGACTTTTACCATTGATTTAAGATGGCGGTATACAGTCATGTGACTACAATTCTACGGTGGTTTGAAGGGGATCTTCATGAATAATATGGTTTAAGCGGTCTTCATCGAAGTCCACTGGTCGTCCGGAACCCTCCATATCTTTCAGGTCAAAATTACCGTCTTTGAAACGCATTTCTTTCTATTGTATGTCGTCCTTCCACGCCTCCAGTAACCACAAACATTTCCAAACTATCTCCTAGGCCTCAAGCAATGTACCCAAAGAATCGAAGGACTCGTCGAAATCATATCTTGATCCAAAGTTCTTCGAGAATGGAGGCGTTAGTTCGCCTTGCTGTCCATGAAACTCTTAACATCCTTCTCCAGCACCACATTTCGAGTGCATCTATTCTACATATTTCACTTGCTCTCAGTGTCCAAGTCTCCGCGCCATCGTGAATATTGGGAGGACGAGAAACTTAATTAGGCGCATTTTTGCCATGATGGTGATAGTTCTGCTATACTCGTATATTGTCCCGCTTTGACATTGAATTTTTTGCCATTCCAGTTTTTCTTTTCCTCTCAACTCACATCCTCAATTATTGGTACTTAATATTAAAGTCTAAGTAAATAAAGTCAGTGACCAAATTATCTTAAAGCTTAATGAATCTCCAGACTGAAGAATATTTTGAACTTATGAAATATTTTAATTTGGCAGTTAAATAAAAAAACTTTAAAATTCAAGAATATGATAGATGGCGTCGGTGGCCCGCGTACCTCTTGTGATCCTCTAGTAAATTCTTAATAGCCTGCTACCAGAAGCGTAACGAGGCGCTGGCATCTAGGGAGTAGCCATGGGTTTAAGTTCCAAATCCAAGTTTGAACACTGACAAAATCGAAAAACGATGAATATTGAAATTCGCATAAAAAAAATTATTTGTTTTAATTTCTTTATTTGCAGAAAGAAAAAGACAAAGTGCACATCATTTTTATACATAATCTCCTGCTTTAGAAATGCATTTTATCCATCAGATCGATAGTTTTTCTATCCCGTCAACATAAAAAGAAGTGGGTTGTGTCAGCAACCAATTGCGCTTAAATCCCTCTACTCCATCATCGCCGTTGAATCGTTGGCCTCCCATAGCTTCTTTCAATGGCCCAAAGAGATAAAAATCGCAGGGCGATAGATAAGGGCTATAAGGAGGGTGTTCCAGTCGTGTCAAATTCATTTCCTCTAATTGTTCGCATGTTATAGCTGCAGTATGTGGCCTCGCGTTATCGTGGAGAAGAATCACTTCTCGTATCGGTTGGGCACGTCTTTTGTATCGATAAGCAAGTTTAAATTCACTCAAAAGTGCTTCCATAACTTATTCCTATCTCAGAAAAAAATCCGGAAACCGTCAAACGTCGGTTGCCTTCCAGAACATCACGAATGGCGTTAATATTCTGTTTGGTAATGCTCGTCAGTGGGCGACGATCATGGCTCTCCTTTTCGACCCCTTCACGGCATTTCATGAACCCTTATGCCAGGCAAACACATGGCGCTTTGACAATGTTTAATTCCTGCACTGTGCCGTAAGTTTCCGCAGAACTTCAGCCGGTTTTACGTCCTCACAAGCGAGAAACTTGATAATTATGCGTTGCGCAATCGACGGGTGCACCTCTTTCTCAGACATCGTGTGCCATACTAATGACGGAATCTGCCGAGGCCAGCCGACCACTCTCCCCACTCCCGATATCCCCACCCAACACTCCTCGAGGCGACAACGCTCTAAAACAAAAGTCTCGTTTATATTTCATCCACCCTCATACTCATATAAACAAATAAGTCTGCTACAAAACATGGCTAGATGTATTGGAACAGATTTTGAAAGAAGGTAAAGTGAGAGGTATGAAAAATAGAAGATGTGAATGTGAAGTAGGCAAAAGTGGTGTGCTTGGATGGAAAAGTTTGAAGATCTGTTCTCTCGGCCTACCCCGCAAGGAATACGACGGTTACACGTGTAGCTTTGTACACGTGCGAACTAATGAAATGGGAAAATTCATTGTTAGGTCAGGAATGATGACGATGATGACCTCCGTGGCCTGGTGGTAAGACACTTGTCTGCCGATCCGGAGGTTGCGGGTTCGATCCCCGCTGGAACCCAATTTTTTTTAAATAGGATTCCAGTCTGGTTAACACTTAGGGCCTATAAAAAACATATTTCTGGTTGGTTGGAAGAGATTGCCACATGGCAATAAACTCGCCAGGTTAAAAAAAATTATCATTTTTTCAATCTGGCTGTCTATCTAAATTGTATTGAATAATCCTTTTGGTTCGAGCGGCTTCTTTATCATTATTTTACAAAATTTGCAAATCGGCAAACCAAAAACACTTTTTCAACATTTTATATAAATTCTAAAAACCCGCACAATAGTGAAGATTTAGAATCTAGACCTACTTGACTATCAAAAAATGTTATTGTTTCACACGTATAAGAATTATCTTTTCACTATTCATTAGATTATTATAATTTCCGAGTTTTAGGAAAAGGGCGCTAAATCAACAATTTGTCAAAAGCGCCAAAAGCCTAGGAACGCCTCTGCCTGTAACATCTTTACGAAATATGTATACGAATTGAGTGAACCAATCGAATCGATATGGCCCGCATAAAATACGTTGTTTTTGTCATGGATGCAAATTAACAAATGTAAATAATAATAAATGTTGGTTTATAACAACATAATTATAAATGTTGGTTTATAACAACATAATAATAAATGTTGGTTTTAACAACATAGTAGAAGGGTGCGTTTTCGTGTAGTCACAGTTGAACAATTATTTAAATAAAAATGTTTTAATAACTTCGACACGTTGTTGCGGAGCTAAATGCTCCATAATAAATTATTATCGACCACTCTTCACAACTGTTAAATATGAACTGACAAATGACAGCCAAATCAAAATGGTGGCCAAACAAAATCAGCCTGGAACATAAAACATACATACAATGCATATACATGGTATACCTATGAATGCCTGAAAAGGCACTTTCGAATATTTTTAACGCCTTGGCGTAGGATCCAGCGTGTCTTTCGAGGACTTTTGAAAACCTTTTTTGAACTGCCTTTTGATTGATTATTGTTTTTTTTTTACTTTTTTGAGATTTTTTGCCTCAGTGCTTTTTGAGGATTTGTAAAGCTGTACCTGTCTGATTCCTTCTTTTATATTTTATTTTCAATTTGTATTTTATGTTTTCTTTGTTTTTCAATGATTTGTCTATTTTGTATGCATTTTATGCACAATACAGGCTGTGCGCATATGTGAGGCCCCGTATTGTATAGGTAACATGTGATTTTACGATTTGATACCGGTTCCATTCTAAATATTATTGTTGTAATTGGGTAAAATTATTTTGTATTAATCTGTCAAACATAATGTAATTGAGCGCTCACTACCGTTGTAAGGTACATTGTACCGTTTACTTATAAATAAATAAAGAAGTATATCCTGAATTTTTTTAAAAAGAATAGATATGATTGAAGTCATATGTATCCTCAATATCCTCGAACACTAGGCAGAAAAAGTAGCTGTGTCGTTCGAGAGGAGTAACACAGCGCGGGGTTCGAACCGACGACCTTCCGCACAGAAATGCGTTACCGCGCGGCCATGCACCTCATTGTGTACATATTTTAAATAATGGCGAAGAAAATATATTCAAGAGAGAAGCTATCGAAAAGTATGGGCTTATCTCATAATATCCTCACAGTCGAGATACTCGTACACCCTCACCAATAAGCGAGGGTGCATCACGAAGACATCAGATGTTTTACAGCCGACACCCTTAAAAATATATTATATAATTAAAGATTTAATTTGGCATTAAAAAAATACATTTAACAACCTTTCTGCTTTATATACAGGCAGGGGCTAAACTAGGTGTTTCAAGGGCCAGGACAGTTAAGAAAAATGCGTTCCTAACGTAATACTTCTTCCTAGTGTCATGTCAGGTCCCCCCAACGTTAACTATCACCTGAGAGTAAGCATTTTTGTCCCCGGTAGCCTGAAAAATATCCCCAACGCTCCTAATACCAGTCCAACCACCAGGAGATTTGCCTCCTGCCAACACCTCTTCGACTCTCTATTTTGCCTTGGATGATCAGGTGCAGTAATTTGTATTTTTCTCCTCTAAGTACATGACCCAAATAGGACACCTTTCGGATTTTATGATAATATTAGTCAGCAACTTTCTATCAACTTTGGCTCTTTGAAGAACCCTTGTGTTGCTGACCATATCCGTCCAGGTTATCCGTAGCATTCTCCGGTGTATCCACATTTCGAATGCTTCCAGTCGGTTCATACTATCAACTTTGAGGGCCCATGTAATACAAAACATATATTATATTACACTCTTGTTGTATACAGTACAACCTAGCCGACTTAATACCATGTGGCAATCTCTTCGGACCAACCAGAAAGATGTTCAATATGCCTTAATTGAAAACCAGACTAGAATCTTATTTTTTTATTTGAATTCAAAAGGTAATTCAACCCGAAGCCTCCGGGTTGAAAGTTAGATGTCTTTCCATCTAGGCCACGGAGGTCGTCAAACATTCTCAATAATTAAACAAACTATTGTACCTGCTTCGAGGTGTATGTTTGATTATAAAAGTTATTACGCACATTGAGCTTTAAGCACTTCCTCGCTTTGAACTTTCAAACATTTGCATGGCATAATTAAATCCTGTGTCATTGAAAACTTTAAGAAATTAATTGCTTTTTTTATAGCTTATCATGTAATGACACTTTTTATAGCTTATCATGTAATGACACTTTTTATAGCTTATCATGTAATGACACTTTTTATAGCTTATCATGTAATGACACTTTTTATAGCTAATCATGTAATGACACTTTTTATAGCTTATCATGTAATGACACTTTTTATAGCTTATCATGTAATGACACTTTTTATAGCTTATCATGTAATGACACTTTTTATAGCTTATCATGTAATGACACTTTTTATAGCTTATCATGTAATGACACTTTTTATAGCTTATCATGCAATGACACTTTTATTCTTGAAGTCTAATTATTAGTATTTTAAATTTAAAAATGTGGACACATTTAGTCACTAATATTCTTCTGTACAAAGTTTCGTAAGCCAGTAATTCTGAAAATTAAATTGTTACTGACTCTCAACATAACAAAATTACAGTGTTTATTTTTTCACATTCAGTTCTGCGTCCCAATTCGGGTTGCACCCGGAGCATTGGCCTTCTAGCACACCCATTGTTTCGCCCCTGCGCACTATTTCTTGCGTTCCCATATACCGAAGTAGAGTGAAAGTGAGATGTGAATAGCGTCATTTCCTCACCCATAGCGTTTTTTTTAGAATGAATATACCTACGTCACACACTGGCACACGTTTGATTGTATTGGTGAATTTATTCCCGATTTTCACAAAATATCTCTGATGTGGCCGATAAGTGCTAATTCTTATTAATATTATTTTTTTCATTCAATGCGTAAATGTATTACGGAGAAATACCTAAAATCTGAACCCAGTATTTATTATATTTATAGAGATATTAATTCTTTTAGAAGCAATGTGTACTAGTTACACATCACAGGGAAGGAAGGGTTAAATTGTTATGTTATGATTTTATTTACGAGTATTTATAAAAATACCCCGATAAGGATAACGTACTTACTTGCACTTGAGCCATTTTCCTATCGTAAAATGGCCGTAGGTCGAAAATTGTTGCGAACCACTAGTTTAGGTCCCTTCAACAAAGATAATATAATTGAGGTTTTACGCTACTGGTAGAAAGCCCTTAGCATATCATTGAACCATTCTCTATCATAAAAAAGGTTCTACGCTACTGGCAGAAAGCCCTTAGCAAATCATTGAACCATTCTCTGTCATAAAGATTCTACGCTACTGGTAGAAAGCCCTTAGCAGATCAATGAACCATTCTCTATCATAGAGGCTTAACGCTACTAGTAGAAAGCCCTTAGCAAATCATTGAAACATTCTCTATCTATCATAGAAGATTTAGGCTACTATAGTTCAGAAATCCTAGGATGAGTCCTGTGACAGCTCACAAATTTTCCCCAATACAACCTTGTAACGATGTTCAGTAATTTTAATTATTTTATCAACTTTAATATAAGCCTCAATTTTAATAAATAGCAAGTTATTTAGGTAAATACATTACGTAAGGTTGTATTGGGGTAAATTTGTGAGCTGTCACAGGACTCATCCTAAAATTTCCGAACTATAGTAGAAAGCCCTTAGCAAATCATTGAACCATTGAAAAAAATATATAAATATTTTCACTTAGTGTTTACCATAAATAATAGCCATTTTATTTATGTCATACGTTTGAACTTAATGGCTAAAATAGCGATATGAAAAAACACTGCGATATAAGCACTCATTTTTGACAGTTGGTGTTAGTGTGCCGTTTGAATTTTCCATTGTGAAATGAGATCCAGAATTATGAAAAAAAGCAATTCTAAAAATATCCTTTACGTCTCAAATAATTAAAACCATTAACCTAAACTTTAAAGCTGTAATCATAAATCTCAGGTATTATTAACGACGGTAAATGAGTTCTTCAAAAGTTTGATTGTTTTATTACACTTTGACAAAGTAACTTATTAACATTCACATTAAACTTTCTTCTCGAGCATTCAGTAACATATTTTATAGTTCCAGGTATACAACTTTAAAATAAACAATAACTACGAATATCGACCTCCGTAGTCTAATGGTAAGATACTTAAGATTCCACTCGGGGGGGTTCTGATTTGATTCCCGATGGTACCCAAAAAAAAAACAAAGGGTGCCAGTCTGATAACAACACTTGAGTAGAATGCAACTTTAGATTGTAAAGTAATTTTCACAAGTGTTACTTTTTCATAATAAATTGAACAACACTGTATAACCCCTTTTTTATTGTTTCAGGTATACGTCAGTGAAATATCCGTTCCAGACATAAGAGGTTGCCTTAATGCTGTTCTTAAAATAGTGGGCCACCTTGGAGTTCTCATGTCATTCACAGTCGGTGCCTATCTAGATTGGCAACAGCTCGCAATGTTCATCTCAATAGCTCCAATCGTGCTCTTCTGCATCATGATGTATATACCAGAAACTCCAAGCTACCTTGTGCTTTGTGGCAAAGAAGAAGAAGCTTACAAATCATTGGTTTGGCTCAGGGGACCAGGATCTGATATAATCCAAGAACTAGCCACTATAAGAGCTAATGTTTTAGCTACAAAGAACTTCAACAATCAAAATCTACAAACAGCCGGAAGCACAGCGTTCAATGCCTTACTAACTCCAAGAATCGCCGGTCCTGTTGTTATAACATGTGGTTTGATGCTTTTCCAAAGGTTCTCAGGAGCGCATGCTTTCAATTTTTACGCAGTTCCTATCTTCAGAAAGACTTTTGGTGGTATGAATCCACACGGTGGAGCTATTGCTGTCTGCTTTGTGCAGTTATTAGCATCGTGCCTTTCAGGATTGCTTATAGACACTGTCGGAAGATTGCCTTTACTTATAGCCAGTTCCGTTTTTATGTCCATGGCTTTGGCAGGATTTGGAAGTTACGCTTATTACGAAGAAGTCCATAGAAATCAACGATTGCAAAATATTGTTTTAAGTCAATCATTAGGGACTGCGGGGCAAAATGATTGGATTCCATTATTGTGTGTTTTAGTGTTTACTATAGCGTTTTCCCTTGGAATGAGTCCGATATCCTGGCTATTGATCGGAGAGTTGTTTCCGTTAGAATTTCGAGGTTCAGGAAGTGCTTTAGCTACAGCTTTTAGCTATCTCTGTGCTTTTGTGGGTGTAAAAACTTTTGTGGATTTCCAGCAAATGTTCGGCTTGCACGGTGCGTTCTGGCTTTATGCTTTTATATCTGTCGGTGGTCTATGTTTCGTAGTTTGTTGTGTACCAGAGACAAAGGGAAGAGATTTGGATGAAATGGATCCCAAGTCAGTTCAGAATTTAGCTTTAAGACGTTAATTATTTTAATTCTTAATGATTTTTATTTGAAATATTTATAATTAAAAAGTAATTTTAATTTATATTTTTTGATTTGTTATAAATTATTTTCAGAATATATAGATGTTTATTGTATTAATATAATTGTTCCGATGATTGTGCTTTTCGGACAATTTTTTTATGTCATCTTGTAATATCAAGATATTTAAAAAAAATGTATTATTTCTTTTAATTAGTTAAATTATTTTATGGTTTTCCTAAATTAATGGGAAATTTTGAGATATTTTTTTACTTAAAAAGATGATGATTTTTCAGAAGCGCTATTTAAACTGTTGTCAAAAAATTTATTGTTTATATTTATTATTATCTCCCTATTTAGATAGGAATATCAATCATTTAAAAAAAATAAGCAATTATTTAGAAAATGTTGAAAAATATCAAAGTCATCAAAACTAATGGAATCAATAAAATTAAATTTATATTTAATATATCATATATATATTTTTTTTCCAATTAACTTTACTTACTCCGTGATTTAAACTTGAAATTGTTGCATATCTTTTCAAAAAAATATATTTTTATTAAATATCATAAATAAACAAATGTAAAACATCATAATTCACATATCATTAAAATATTTTAACCATTGTTTTTTTATTTCAGTCTTTGCTAAAAATATTTTTACAAAATATATAACTTAAAAAGCTTTTAATCTCAAAATTTTATACTTAAACAAATATACTATTATTTTATAAATTATATTATCTGATTTTAATTAATTATGATATTTTATTAATATTTATAATTTAAATCAGCATTTTGACTATTAAATATTGATGTTTATTTAAGTATTTTTTGAAAATTAAAAAATATTGAATATATTTACATATATATACTATAGCAATATAATCATTTTATTATCTGATTTATTTATGTTAAAAAAACTCTGTTTAATTATTTTGTAATTTAAAATTTTCTCTCTTCTTAAATCATTTAAATCCCAACTAGTTGATAAATAACTAAATAAAAATATTTATCACAATTTTGAATTATTTCATCAGAATGTTGTGTAGAATGTGTGGAAAAACAATGTATGATAGAATGAGGACAATAGGAAAAATGTAGATTGAAAGGTGATACAGTGAGAAAGATGAAGAAAGGAGTATTAAGATTGTTCGGTCATATAGAAAAAAATAATAATGAAAGATTTTTTTAAATATTTTACATTAATAGCATAAAAGGTACAGGAAGTTTGGGAAGATTTAGAAAAAAGTGGCATGACAAAATTATTCAAATTCTGAAAGAGGGATGAGTGAAAAGCCTATGTAATAGGTTAGTATGCATGATGAGGTCTATGGCGGTAGCAGAAGTGAAATATGTATTTTAGAATAGAATGAAGTGGACATCTGATCTTTCTACAACCCCATTAGGGACATAGCATGAATGTGGTTATGATAATGACCATTTAAATAATTAAATACAATGCATTATAACGTTTTTCCTCTCAACACTTCATCATTATTTTCAGTCAATTATAATTTTTATTTTATTTTAAAGAACAATTAATTTGGACCTTAAAAATAATCAAGTAACTTAGAATATGAGTATAAATGTTTTTAATCACACATTTGGTAAAGCGTAACCATTATTTTATTGTTGATTTACATATTTATTATATATGATTCAATTTAGAAATCTTAACCAACCATGAAAATTATTTTATCGTATGAAATATTATTTATTAAAAATACTCGAGTTATTTAAAGAATTAATTTTTCATGCAGTTTGGAGACAGATTAAGAAGAAACTTTTAGCTCAGCTTAATCCTCTATTTTATATAATGGATATAAATAGTAAGCGCATAATGGGGCTAAAAAATCTTCTCATTTCTCGTAACAACCGTTAAAGTCTTGTCATAAAATAACTGGATAAAAATTCTTTTATTGTGAAAAGACTATTAGCTTATGGCAATATATGTAGGTACTACCCTTAATTTTGAGGTTGAATGCCTCATTGTATAAAAAAAAGGATTCCAGTCTGGTTTTTACATTCAAGTGTTTTTAAAGTTTCATCGTCAGTTGAAAGAAATTGCCTCATGGTAAAAAATGTTGCTAAGTTGTACTGTAAACAATAAAATACAGAGTACAACTTGGCAAGGTTGTACTGTTATATGTTGTATACAGTACAACCCTGAATCGTAAATAAATATATATATATATATATATATATATATATATATATATATATATATATATATATATATATGAATATTTTAGGTTTTCAGTTACTCCGCGGACTGTAAATGGATGTTAATAGTTGGATTCTGACATCAGATCTACCTGGCGATCCATCAGCAGCTTCCTTACAGTATTTTTTATTATTTATTTTTTTGGCCTGGATGACTCTTTAGTAACATAGTTCTCTGTTTTGGATATACAGGAGACGGTATCTATTTTAATTGGTATTTTGTGGGCTTATGACCACCTTTGAAGGCTGAGTTAAGTGCTCACTTTATGCCTAAGCAAATATATATCCAAAACAGAGAACAATGTTACTAAAGAGTCATCCAGGCCAAAAAAATAAAAAATACTGTAACGAAGCTGCTGATGGATCTCCAGGTAGATCTGATGTCAGAATCTAACTATTAACATCCATTTACAGTCCCCGGAGTAACTGAAAACCTAAAATATTCATATAAAACCCTTCGTTAAAACCATACAAAAAAAAATCATATATATATATATTTAAAAAAGCATTTTTATGGGTTATCCATTTATAACACTGTAGTCTGCATACATAATTATTTTAACACTACAATGGTCGCGGTGGATCTGAGAGATCCACACTGTACTTTTTTTGTGGTAGCTTCCAGACACTTAGCTTGATGGGACCCCCTCTCCTTTTATTCTCCCATCTCAAAAAGTGGGGGCTTTCAGTACTGGAGTGACCTTCATTCGGTGCTTACGTTTCCGTCAGGACGCTTTGTGCCTGCAGCATTGTGCATTTATTTGCTCTGAAGGTTGTAATACTACAGTTCATAATGAAGACACTGAATAGTTTTTATGTTTTATTATTATGTTATGTGTCATTCTGAAGGTATTAGTTCCTTATTGATAATAAAAAATGTTGATAAGAAAATAATAATAAAAATAAGCTTTAAGGTACTTATTCGAAAGTTTTTTTATTTATTTTTTGTTTTTTTTTTTCTGCCTACATGTTCAGGTAACTATACAATAAATTTGTATATTGTCATTTTCTCTCTATAAAACATTAAAAAAAAAAAGATTAATGCGAATATTTCTGACGGTACATTAAGTTTTGTATCTTGGGTCTCACAGATCCAACGCGACAAGTGATGTGTGAGCAAGGGGTGCGACTAACGTAGTGTTAAAAGTGAAATTGATTAATTTATGATGAAAAATTATCAATTATATGAGGTTTTATTCATTTTTGCTTTTTCTTCATTTGTGAGTTAAAAAAATCATGTAGGAAATAGTATTGAAAATCGTTATTTTATTTGCATAGAAATGTAAATTTGCTAATATATATTTTTAGAAAGAAAAAATCAGAAAATACACCAAAACTCTCTTTATTATATAATATTAATCTCAATGAGAAGTTCCATTATTAAGACCAATGACAATAAATAAAATAACAATTTTGATTAGATTTTTATATAATTAATTAATGATTAATGACAATTGGTCTTTTATGAATATTAAAAGTAAGAGAAAATTTAATTTTTAGATGTTGTAACTAATATATTGAAAAACTTTTCAAATGCAAGTTTTTTGTTTTGATTTTAACTCTTTCCGCGCGGGGAGCACAAACGCCTGTGATCTGACGACAATCCAAGTTTCAAATCACAAATACTTAAAAAGAATGACACAAAACCGGAATAAAAATTGAACTAAAATTTAAAATAATCTTTATTCTAGCGACATCTCTGAAAACCTTGTCAAATAATATATTAGTTTATGGGATATTGTTGAATAAACAGAGCGCCGAATTTTTTTGGTTTCTCAATATTTCCAGCATTAACGACCTGTCGCGCGGATCGAGTCCTGCGATGAGTCTCTCTTACGTAAATAAACATTACTAGTGCTATATGCATTTGATCGGGTGAGTGTCATGAAGCATTGATTTGATCGTAGCATTCCTTTGTTTATTTTACGTAATGTTAAGTTTATCTCCTTTATTTAATGAGTCTCCTTAAGAGTAATGACTATTATTTATTATCAGAAAATTACTTAAGTGTCATGTTTACTTGGTGTTGTAATCAAATATCAGTGGTTCTAAACAAAATATGTGTTTAAACTTAGAAATTAAAAAACGCTGACATTGTGCCGCGCACAGGATTCGTGGAATTTGATTTTTAACGCGGTGAACAGGTTAAAATTAATTATATTTTTTTTTAATCAGGTATGTTAAACAAATTTATTTATTACTATTGTGCAAGCTTCAAATTTCTTGTTTTCCCTATAATCCGGAAAAAAATAAATAAAATTGAGAACAAATGCGTATAATTAATTAATTTATATAAAAATTACCTATAAAATAAATATGAAAAATATAACTTATGTCATTATTAAGCAATTTATAAGTGTGAACAATACAATAAGAAACAATACACATTGATATGACTGGAAAGTTGGAATGATTTACCAAAAAACTGATTTAATTGTTATCAAGTATTGACAAAATAATATTTTCAACCAATTGTGTTTTTATTTCAGAATTAAGTTTTAATCCTGCGTATTGAATAATCATATCTACTCAATACATATTTCCAAAAATATAGTTTAATAAATCAACACTCGAACCCTCGGATTAATTTAATTTTTCATCAACGGTACAATGCAATTTACAAAATATTTTTTTTTAAATTAAGTGCTCATTTAAAATATTTACAAAATAATCTAAAAATTAATGAAAGTAAAAAGAAATTTATAACGATTCAACAAAATCAAATAACAAGACACGTCAATAAAATTTAAAAAAATTATACATGAGTAAGCAAGTTCACAAGCCAAAATGATTATAAAAATTTAACAACATACTCATACGTATATGATCGCATAATATGGGGCTGTTTCAAGTCAGCTGGTCTCACCTCACCACACCAATTTGACATTAATACGAAAAGTACAGTACAAATTCAATACCTTTTCCACAATTCAATCGAATAAAAATTATAAACTCTTGATTGCAATTGCCATAAATTACTTGATCGAAAGAAGGTTTTACTGATGGTAATTAAAGTTTGAATTTCTTCTGTGTACGGTCCTCATATGCAATATGTCCTCTTCAATCAGGTCACAGTGTCTGCCGTTAGTTTGTGCAGCTCCTGAAAACCTTCAGGAAACACATACAGTGGTCAGCTGTTTACCAATGTGTCCATGGTCTGGATCTCAACGCACTCACAAAAATGTGACTTTGCTAGGCGTTACATGTGTATATCATATGCATTGTAAGCAACTCCGCATCTGACTTCATCCAACGGAACCAACATTGATCAACTTGCTTTAGAGTCTTCCAGATTGGTCGACGGGAACTGAGATGGAGTAGTAATCATTCTGAAAGAAAATTTTAACAATCAGTATTACAAAAAAGATTTGCTATATATAAAATATCACCAATAAAATCATGTCTCATAAATTGTAGATAAGTAGTGACCCCTTGGTCTAGTTGGTAAGGGACTTATTTTCCACCCAGGAGTTTTGGATTAGATTTCCGGTGGTATCAAAAAAAGTTAATTCAAAAACGGGTCAATGTTAGTAGATATGTCCCAAGTCTATTATTATGACAATATTTTCTACTTGTTAAGATCTTCAACATGTCTTCCTCTCTAATATAATTATCTTGATGAGTACATATATACAGATACAGTGAAATGTCCAATTTAATGATCGCAGCTGCCACCTACCCATCCTTATACTATATTAATCTTTCAATACGAGCGGGTTTGATTACCAAATTGAGTGTTCTTGAAAAGAGTCAGCTCTCTAAACAACGCTGTATAAGTTGTCTTTAATCTTTTTACTATATAACTTAAAAACTAAATAATCCATAAATCATATGTCAAAATAAATTAAATGATCAATAAATCATATGTCAAAGTAAATTACCATTTTAATATTAACCCTTCCCTTACGGTGATAAAAATGAAACGCGTGTTCCGGTGTTGGGTAGTGAGTACGCGATCAAAAATTAGCGATTTTAAATCGGAAAAATAAGAACATTCATAGATAATCCCCTTAATTAATTATAATTGAAGTTAAAAATTATAATAATTGAGATTTATTTGCTGAAAACATTAAAAAACCATCTGGCACCGCTCACGGAACGGGCGTAGGTCTAGTCTCGTTGCCAGCTCAACAGCTACTGCAGCGCGGCAGGGTTGGGGGCTAACTCGGGCGTCGCTTACACTTGCGAGGTGGAGACAATTGCGCTCCTCGCTATTCAGTGACGTATGCAAAAGTGAGATGCGAATATAGTGTCGCACTTCCCGCATACTTTTCACCTATCGTCAAGACCCAAGATTGAGGCACTCACAGCGTTTAAATGCGAATTTGTTTCCGATATTCAGAAAATACTTACGATGTAGTCGATAAATTCTGATTATTATTAATATTATTTTTTAAATCAATGCGTAAATATATTATGGAGGAATACCTAGAATCTTAACCTTGTATTTATTATATTTATAGAGATATTGATGGTTATTTGAAGCAACGTGTAGAAGATACCCAACACCGGGAAGGAAAGGTTAAAACACTCATTTTGAAACTTAAAATTATATGGGAATATAACTAAGAAATTACTACCACAACTGTCCAATTATCTCTATTTTTTTATTAATAATTTGTTATCATAAGTTTGGAATGTTGCATTGAGTAGATGAATATGATTATAATTTGTTATCATAAGTTTGGAATGTTGCATTGAGTAGATGAATATGATTATAATTTGTTATCATAAGTTTGGAATGTTGCATTGAGTAGATGAATATGATCATAATTTGTTATCATAAGTTTGGAATGTTGCATTGAGTAGATGAATATGATTATAATTTCTACAAAAAATGTTTTTTCATATAAGAACTACAAAATGTATTACATAATTTAATGAGAACGTTTTTTATGCAAAATGATTACGCAAGATATTTGTAAATAGAGATTATTTTTAAAACTTCTTGTTTCGGGTTTTATAATCTTATGAATATTTAATAATTATCATAGATTCTCAATATTTAAAAAAATATGAATAACATCGACAAGGTTAAAAACCTCCATGGCCTAGTTGGTAAAACACCTGACTTCTAATACGTAGGGTTTGCGGGTTTGATTCCTATTAACGCGGATAAAAAAAAAAAACTGTCAGTTTAGTTTACATATCAAGCCTCTTTAACATCTTTCTAGTTGGTTATAAAAGATTACCACATGGCAATAAAGCTGCCAGGTTGAAATGTATATAAGTAAAGCATAATTCAAGAGAAAACCAAAATATTTCATTGTATTGTATTGCACTTTCATTGTATTAGTTATACATATCTACAACAATGACAATCTCCATTGCCTAATTGATAAGATGTTAATCTTTCACCCCGGGGTTTAAAAAAATAATAAAAAATGATCCCAATCTGGTTATAAAGTTTGTCTGGTAACAATATTCATATTTGCTGGTTAATGCCATATGCATGTGATAGGGAACTGTAAATCGCTTGCCTAGTCAAATTGTGAAAAAAGAAGAAAAAGGTACATACAATAAAATTTCAGAAACTACTTCGACAATTTTTCCCAATGCTGATAGAAAATTCAACCCAAAACCAAACCATGAAGACAAACAATCTTCCATTAGACCATGGAGGTTACCTTTTATATGGCTTATATAAATAAACATTAAAAATCCTCATTAATTTATAATGAATTTTTAAGAATCTTATGAATTTTAAAGATAATAATCAAGAAATTTTAAATATAATCTCTATTTTATTATATAATAATAATATTAAAAAGTTTACAAAGAAAGATTATAAATGACAATAATTCATAATGCTTTAATATGTACTGGGTATTTAAAAAAAAAACCTTTACATTTTGATTTATCTATAAGATATAAGATGTAAAATTATCTACTTAAAGTCCCTTTAGAAAATAACACTAAATGTATCTGTACATAGATTTTTATATCCACAAAACTTAGCTGTGATAGACCCAAACCTTTAAGATGTAATCTAGAATCTAGATTTACGTATATCTAGTTTGATCAAAGCATTATATACAAAATATATATTGCAATTTTATTGTAAATACTTCTCAAAATGAAATATACGAGTATATATTGAAAATAGTAAGGTGTGTTTTCATTACAACTTTAAAATAAATTGTTAGAAATGGTGAAACAAAAATGACAATAAAATACTTACATTTTGTACATATGTAAGAAAACACACCTAAAAGAATCAATTGGATAAATTAATAAAGATGGAAAATTAAATACTGATCGAATAAACATATTTTGATTTTTTTTACATACGCTTAGGTTAAAGTTGTCCGATTTTCAGGGACAGTTCTTAAAACTAGGCTGCTGTCCCCAATAAAATTTGTCGACTAGCAACATTATTTAATGATACCTGGCAACATTATTCTTTTACTTGAAAATTATTTTTGTTTGTTTGGAACATTATTTTGTAATATCTATGGTCATAACTGAAAATGAATATAAGAGATAATACACAATGGATATATCATTTCAGTATTACATGTGATGATTTTATTTAAAAAAAAATGGTTACAAAACAGAACATTTTACGAATATCCATTCCTTAAAAAAATGTATTTTATATTCAAATCTACAAATAAAGGAAATTTTCACTTTGATATTTCACGTAAAACTTTAAAAATATAATCATATATTGTATAAAAACACAAAGAAATAATCTAAAATGAATTTCTTATGATATACTTTAGATAATGTAGAAAAATTATTTTGTGTCTCTTAGTTTGGTCATTGAAATACTTTTTCGAGTTTTTTTTAACTGTAACCTACGAAACTGGCCTGTTTTTTGCACCTAGGGGTAGCATTGTTTACGAAACAGTTCAAGTGATCTATATGACATAAGAGCTGGGATAAGTATGAGGCAACCAAAGCACGAACTCCAGGCACGATATTTAAAGTGCACCAAAATTGGTCCATTATTGATAATGCACTCCATATATTATTATTAATGACTGTGACCATACCATCAAGTGAAGAAGTATTAGTAAATTAAATATAATCAAAACTTATTTGATACCTAATCGTAGACTGTCAGATAAATATATTCTTTCAATTGAACATTAAAGTCAGGGATGATTTTGCCACCATTTAATCTTGAAAAATAAAGGTGTAAACGGTAAACATTTTAATTTCCATCCATTGATTTATATTGAGGGGTAAAGTAACATACGTCCCCAATATTTACTTGTTTTGAACACTGAGAGGCAGTATTATTTAAAAAAAAAAAATGTCATTCCTGCTGTCTTTCATTCAGTTCATGTGGAACCCATTTTCCCACCTTCTGGATCTTTCCCATGGCTTTCAAACATATGGAGACGGCTTCTCATGTCACATTTAATTGATCCGAGAGTTGTTATTGCGTTTGAGCGTCATCCTCATCCAACAATGCTCACAATTCGGCGTCTTCAAACTTTCTCGGTGGTCTTCCACGTTCTTCGTTTCTCACGTCAAAATCACCACTTTTTAATTTTTTAAACCACTCAAAGCACTATGATTTACCAAGAGCATGCTCACTGTAAGCTTCGACAAGCATTCGATGTGATTCTGCAGCAGTTTTCTTCAAATGGTAACAGAAAATCAATGCTGTCCGCAAATCGTAGTTTTCAGGCACAAAAACAGACATGTTCAACGCTATGAAAACATATGTAGTTGTATTAAACTTGTATTGTTGTGAGTTAAAAGTCTTTGACAAATGTAAACATAAGAAAAAGGCGCCAATGACGCAGTTTGACAGTCACTACATTGACAACTAGAGCCATCTATGAGAAAATTCCGGTTTCATATTTACAAACCTGGTAAAATAAATATAAATAAAATATTACAATCATTTTATTCGTTATAAGATTATCAAAAAAATAGTTGCCTTATTGTGAGGGCACATTTTATAATGGGCGTCTCATTCTGACTCAAGGCGATGCTTTAATATCTTTCATTAATATACTATAAAACAGGCACATATTAATGTCAAATATCCCTAATAGCTGGCCAAACTCTGTAAATTGAATTAAATTTTGTTGTTATAACATAAAATATTTTTTTTGAAATACTAAATATAGTAAATGATCCATCTTGATTAATTGTCCAAATGATACATTTCAAAAGTTAAAATTTTATATTAAAAAAATCCAGCAAAGGTTGTGATGGAACTTTTAATTTATTCTAAAAATATCTTAAAAATTCAAATCAGTCATACTTATGATGAATGATACGGGAAATAACTGAATGATCTAATGGATATTGCAAATAGTTACATAATATCCCTTGGGTGTTCTTGGTTATGATGTATTTGAAAGCGAGAGATATCTTTCCTTTTTCCTCATTACTTCAAAGTATGTATGTTCTCTTCAATCAGACGATGAGAGACTCCTTTGCATATCAACACACTATACCAATTTTTCATTTGTGATACACACGGCACAACTGTAGAATGATCTTCTAAGAATTATATGATGTACACTATCCTTAATAATATTCAAGAGAGAACTGAAAAAAATATTACATCACTAAAAATATTACACTTTCATACTATTGTATATACAGTAATGAACGAGGTAAAAAAATTGAGCAATATTGAGATATTGATAAAAACAAATAAATATTGCAAAATCATTTACGACAAATAAGAATATTTGTAGAAAAAAATAGTGCTATGCAGTAGTAGTTCTTCTTCTTCTTCTTCATCTTATTTTAGGCCTGTTGGCCTGTTATGGTCCTGCATCATTGTTTGCCTCTTGTGATGTCGACTACCAGCTGTCTTTCCATCTTTTGGGAGGTCGTCCTGGAGGTCTGCTTGTTTGGGGGATACTATCCCTGGCCATTCTTACGGCTCTTGGTTCCGCCATTCTGGATATGTGTTCGTTCCAGAACCTTCTTCTCTGTCGTCCCCATCTGACAATATCTTCAACTTCGCACGTCCTTCGGATTTCTGTGTTTCGTACTCTATCACGAAGGGTTTTGCCAGCGATACTCCTGAGTACCTTCATTTCGCTGGTTCGAAGGAGATTTTTGGTTCTGACAGTGTCGGCTCTGGACTCTATGCTGTATGTCATTATGGGGCGGACACAGGTCTTGTATATCCTCGCCTTGCTTTGGATGTTCATATGCTTGTTTTTCCAGATAGTGTTCTTTAAACATCCGGAAATAGCTGCGGCCTTTTGTGATTTTTCAAGCACTTCCCCATAGAGGTCATTATTGCACATTATGCTAGCACCCAAGTATTTAAATTTTGTAACTTGTTCAATTGGTGTGTCGTTGATCGCCACACTGCATCCAACTTGCTTTCTGGCTAGAGTTATGCATTTAGTCTTGCTGATGGAGATAGACATGTTGTATTTTTTGGAAGCAGTGTGGAATCGATGTAGCATTTGTTGCAGGTCTTCCTCTCATTCGGCTATGATGGTGGCATAGTAGTAGTTCATAATATTATACTATAAATTGATGAAAAACAAGGAAAGTACTTTTACAGTATCACTCTTTTTCTTTCAGATCAAGGTTTCAGTATCATCAAAAAGGTACCCTAATGAAGTATATTCACATGATCACTCTTTTCCTTTTGTATAGGGTTACAAACTCACTGATGCAGATTTCCGCTTACTCGATATCTGGCCAAATCTTTCACTTATACCCGTTCCAGCCCCAGTCTTTTATCACATGATTACTTCACCTACTTCCTCCAAATCCTTATAGGATAACCTATTTGTCTTCTTCTAGCTAAAGCTTATTTTCAATCTAAAGTAGCATGCTAATCAAACAGCTAAATAAAATATAAGTGTCATAAATTTACAGCTACTCTCATAACAATAAAATGCTTTATAATAATGACATTTAATATACTCATTTTACTTTTGTTCTGAGATAACAGGAAATTTACTTTTTCACTAAGCTATAGAATTATTTTACACCTAAATTCATAATGATTGAATTTATCTAAATGAAAATTTTTGAGGATATCTCTTGTAATTTTTTTATCGTGCAATAATAATTTCATATTTTTTATCCATATATAATTCTAATTCAAGTCTTTGTATTGTTGTATTGTATAACACTTTTACAGTAAAACCTGGTGGGGTTTTTGCTACATGGTAATCTCTCCCAATGAGTCAAAATTTGTTTAAACAAGCCTTAAATGAAAACCAGACGGAACCCTTTATTGAAAAATCTGAGTACCACCGGCAATTTATCTTGCACCTCCAGTAGGAAGATTTTTTTCAATTAATATTTAAATTTGTACTGCCAAACATATCTTAATGTAGATAACCCGCTTACTTTTTTATTTGCGATAATTGGCTGACTTGTGAGACAGCCTCCATGGCCTAGTTTGTAAGATGCCTATCTTCCGACCCAGGGGTTGTGGATCATCGCCGTTGGAGTCCAGATGTTTTAAAAGATCAACAGTCTGGTTTTCACTTCTTCTTCAGTTTCGATCCTGGGGATTGGTTAGCAACAAAGTCCTGCATCTCTTCCTCCACTCCGATCGGTCTTCAGCGATCCTCTTGAGCTCTGTATAGGAAGTGCAGTCCATATCGTGGCATATTTACTCCAGATCAGGGGCGGCTCGTCTTTAAGGGCAACCGGGGCACTGCCCCACACACATTTCTCCTAATAAAAAAATAATAATTAGCTGAAATATTTTTGAAACGTGTTTTTATTATTGGTATAATTGTAATTATTCTTAGTTTTTCGGAATATTATTTGCACGTAATGATTTATAAATATTTGAAAAAAAAAACGATATTAACTTATTACTGGTGTGATATATTTACGCGCGCGAAGTACGAAATACGATGGACGCATTCAACTAAACGAGTTGCGGCGGGGCAGTCTTGTCTCTGCCGTGGTCACGTGGTCGTAAGCTTAACTTTAGCTGTCGCTATGACGCGAGACCCGATAGTGTTTGGTCAGTCAGTGGAGGTAAAGAGAAAAGTTCCGTATTACCGTATACAGAAGGTGGCTTTTCCTTTGCTGCGTAAAGGTCTGTTTGGGGCAGGAGCTCGCCTGCCCCGCGCTGTAATGAACGATGTTTATTTTTTGTTTTTCGTGTTCATGTATTATATTTACAAAAATGATTTCCATTTGATTTTGTGAAAAATTCATATTTTTATAATGAGTGTTTTGTTTATTTAATTTTTATTCGTTAATAAAAAATATTTTCATTTGATTTTGTTAAAAATACATGTTTTTTTTTATAATGATAGTTTTGTTAATGTTAATATGTATGTTAAATAAAAATTATTTTTGTTTAATTTCTCTATAAAAGATTTGATAATTCTTAGTATTTTCTTGGTTTGACCTCACTGTAAAAATATATACAGTTAATTTTTTTTTAAATAGGGGGGGGGGGGGGGGGGGGGGGGGGCACTTCAGCCACATCATGCCCCACCTGTTTTTAAAGTCACGAGCCGCCCCTGCTCCAGATACTCCCGGCGAGGACGCCCCCTACCAATCGATACCTCAATCATTCCCTCCAGTATATTAAGCAAGAGATTTTCATGTCACAGCATATGACCTATCCATTCTCCACGCCTTTCCGATATGGTGTTTGACAGGTGCCTGGTTTGTTCGATCCTGCTGAGAACCTCGTCATTTGTAATGTGTTATCTCCAGGAAATCCTTAGGTCCACATCTCTAAGGCCTCTAATCCTTTTCGATCTCTTTCGCCTATGCACCATGTCTCGCAACCGTACATCAAAATATTTCACACATATGTTTTGACCAATTGCTTGCGGAGCTTAGGTCCATGTTGTTGGATTGCAAAACCTTTGATTTCTTATTAAAGGCGAGTTTTGCTTGGTGGATGCGACTGTCAACCTCTCTTTTTGTACGGCCATCTAATGTGATCTTGCTTCCAAGATAGACAAACTCTTTTGCGTTCTTAAGTGCAACTCCTGACATTAGTATGTTCATTTGGTGTTCGCCTCTGCCTACGGTTATCACTTTTGTTTTGTCGTTGTTTATTTTCATGTTGAACTTGGTATTTAGGACATTCTCCATAGTTTCCAAGATCTCGTTTAATTCTTCTTCGCTATCGGTGATCAGGGTTAAAATCAGGGGTTGATGTTAAAACACATTTCTAATTTATTGAAAAAGCTTGCCACATGGCAATAAACCCACCAGGTTACACTGTATACAACGAAAGTGGACGCTTCTGGTTTCATTAATTTTTTTATGTGGTCACACTATCCCATTATATTTCTCTACCTCATCTTATACGATTCTTTCAGAAAAAAGGGATAATATGGATAAAAAAAATGGAAAATATTGCTAATTAAAGGCAAATATTTATATACTAAGTTAGGTGGTACAATGCTTTCAGTGTTTTCTTTGTGGAAAATGCATAAAAATGTCTTATGCTAGATTTTAATGCTCGTAATCCCAATTTATTAGTCAATTATGTCTGGATATTTGTAAAAAAGGTAAAGACGTAGAGAGTAAGTTAATGTAGAGTATTGCCATATATTTTATTCTACCAATCTTTGTTAATTCACTATAATAAACATGTTTTTAAGTAATTAAACATGTTTTTAAGTACGAATTATTTTAATTTATTGTAACAATGAAAAAATATATTAATATGTCATATGTACTTGCTTCAAAAACTTCCTTGCTTTACATTAATTAAATAACAAAATGGACATTAATATTGAATATATCATATTTGGCATTTTGTTTAAATTTTAGCACTCAGTTGTCGACACACAGGCAACATGTATACTTTAACTCAGTTATCAGCTGACTGATATATAATATTAACTTAATAACTCTTGTTTTACATGTCAAATTTATATATTGCTACTACAACTATTATTAATTTTTAAACCATTAAAAAACATTATTATTTTAAACATTATAAAATTAAATAACTCCTGTTGCAAACAAATATATATGGTAGGTGTAAAATTGGAGTAGCAAGGGTTAAGGCATTTATTTTATTATGCTTTCATTATATATAATACAACCTGATTTATAACCAAGTGGAGTGGCGAGTGGCGACTGGATCCAGCATAACCAAGTGGAGTGGCGAGTGGCGACTGGATCCAGCATCACAAAAAAATGCCATAATAAATAACAAAAGGGACATTAATATTGAATATATACTATATCGCACCTTTATTTGACCAAAAACTATATTTTAATTTATATTTAAATATTTATTTAATTTTTTGTGAACAATTTAATTATACTCGAATCAAGGAAAAATCCTTTAATCTATACAAATTTATAAAATATCTAAAATTTGTATAATTTTAAACCTTCGTTATACCAGTTTTTTTTTCATTCGATAAGTGTTTTTCGATCGAATAATATACTCGTAAAAGATGGTTCTTGTAACTTCAAAAAGCCTCCATGGCCTAATTGATAGGATGTCGGTCTTCTTGCCTGGTTGTTGGTTCGATACCTGTAGATTTTTTAAAAGTTTTTCCAGTCTGATTTTCACTTGGGGTTTGCTTAACACCTTTCTGGTTGATTGAAAGAGATTACCATATAACAATAAACCTACTAGATTGTAGTGTATACAATAAAAGTGTAATACTGAAGACTTTTGACTGAAGGAGAGATAAGAATTGTGAGAAACAGAAAAGCATCTTTGACTAAATGTAACATATGAGTGCAAATAAGACAAAAGCTGTTTCTGTGGATAAAAAGGTGTGGAGATCTATCCTCTCTGTCTACCTGAAAAGGAATGTGGCATGATACTGTGTATGTATTGTTCACTGGTATACTTATTGAAACCAACGAGAAAAATGTTAAAGAGTTATTAAGTGAACATCAGACTAGAAAGAATCCTTTTTTAAAAATATGTGTTCCAACAGGAATCGAACCCGCCACCCCCCAGGCTAGAAGATAAGCATGTTACCAACTTGGCCACAGAACTCGTATGTATAAAATTTAAAAAATATATATTGTTTAAATAAGTCTTTTAAGATTTTTTAATATTTTTCATAATAATCTGCTATTACGTTTTTTGTTACATAAAACAAAATCAGCTGGTAAAGTGCTTTATTTATTTACAACTTTATATTGTGTTTTGTACTATGATACACAGTAGAGCGCCGATTATCTGTGGTAATTGAGGGACGCTCGAGCCCGGATAGTTGAAAAACATGGTTAATCTAAATAAAGTTTTTATTGAATTAAACATTTTAAGGCGCCCGTTACACGGTCAATCTGGATCGCAATCCGTGATCGCCGATCAATGATCGCGGTCAAGATTGACCGTGTAATGAGCGGATTGATGGATTGATCAATCGAATCGCAATCCGTGATCGCCGATTTGGATCGCGGATTGCGATCCAGATTGAGCGTGTAATGGGCGCCTAAGAGTTGAAATGCTAGAAAAATTTTGTTTCCCAAGATGAGTACACGAACAAGCTTTCTCAAAGTTTGACAGAAACAACTGCTAAACGCCGGTATCGTATCACGTCAATTACTTTGAGAAACCCCGGATCTATATATCAAGTCGGTGCGGATCTATATATCAAGTCGGTGTGGACACGGAAAAACACCGCCCACTTACTTGTTTTAATCAAGGGCCTAAACTATTATAAAATCTATGGTAATGTAAACCATAGATTTTATAACAGTTTAGGCCCTTCTTTGTAATTTTCAAAATGTGGACTAAAAAAAATTGAACTAGAGGACCATGGTTAATCCAATTCGAATCGAATCCAATGAATAATTGGCACTCTACTGTATTTTTAAATATTTCCAGCTTGAATAGATGTTAGCATAGACATCATCTTTTCCAAAATATATCAGTATTTTTCTTATTCACAAATGTATGAAGTAAAATATCATTTGTAAATAAAATCTAATTTTAAATATAACTATGGCTTTGAGTCAATTGATACTTTCGAATTGATTAGATATTTTTTTATTAGAAAAAAAACAATTTAATTATTATATTTATGAAAATATGCACAGCGGATTCTAAATTGTTCAGATTTTAATCATTTCGTGATGATATCACCTCACGTTTTCAAGACTGAAAATATGAAAAATCTTTTATCTTTTCCTGATATACAATCATGTATTTTTTTAACTCGAGATCTCAAATTTTAGTAAATTAAAACAGATAGTTGCCACATATAGTTTTGTTTAATAATAAAATATCATATTTGGCATTTTATTTAAATTTTAGCACTCAGTTGTCGATCACAGGCAACATGTAAACTTTAACTCAGTTATCAACTGACTGATAATATTAACTCAATAATTCTCGCTTTACATTTCAAATTTATATATTGCTACTACAACTATTATTAATTTTTAAACCGTTGAAAAACAGTATTATTTTAAACATTATAAAATTAAATAACTCCTGTTGCAAACACATATAGGTGTAAAATTAGAGTTGCGATGGTTAAGGCATTTATTTTAATACGCTTTCATTATATATAATACAACCTGATTTATAACCAAGTGGTAATCTCTTACAACCAAAGATATATAAACAAATCTATATATCTACCCAAACATCAGAATCATTGTAACAGAGGCTGACAGTGTTATTGGCACATTGATTTTAAATATATAATATATTCAAACTTCATATGTGCCATGTCGCCCATATGAATAGAACTACCTAGATACTATGAAGCTGACATCACTTGACACTGGCGTATACTTCTTCATATATAGGAGTTCACGGCCATTATTCAAAGAGATAGAAAGAGAATAGATTTTCTCTGTGGCCTACTTGGTAAGACAATTGTCTCTGATCCAGAGATTTGGACTTGATTCTCTTAAGTACCAATTTTTTTTGAATAATCTATCAGCTTGGTCTTCAATTTGGTCCTTTTAAACATATTTTTGGTTAGTTGAAAGAGATAACCATAAACCCGCCAGGTTGTATTGTTAACAATAAAACTGTAATATATTACAATACTGTTGGAGTTGAAGTAATGTTAGGATCTTACTTGATTTATCTTGGTCCTCTGCAGTATTATTTACCTCTTCCCATTTTTATAACTCCATAAGTTATATAAAATTATATATTTGAAGAATGTAAATGAATAAATCTGAATATTTTAGAATTGCTGTTTAGGTCCCTTGAATATATTACAAATATATTTAATATCTTTGAAACATGGTAAAGTTATGGTAATTCAAATTCTATCGAATTCTTAAATGAATATATATTTAAAACAAATCTATTTTCTCTCCTTGACATTATTTCTAAATAGTTTTTTTTCTAAATAGAATGAAAATAATTCATCACATTCTTAATTTATACTTAATATTTCATTTATAACTGATATCAAATTAAAAAATGTACAAAATTATACACATAACTATTTAAAACCTGCGTTGATTTTAATATGTTGCATAGTTCATAAGTTCTTAATGCAAAGGGCTTAGCAATTTTATATTTTTTATGACGGCTGGTATCTAAGTCATCTTTCCCTACCAAGAAGATGTGACTATATGAAACTTCTTTTATTTTATTTACACACTTTCTACTTGGAAACTATAATTTTAATGGGAATTTGTTTATGGGCCGGTGTGCAAATGGACAGAATATTTTGGTCCATTTGCACACCGGCCCATAGACAAATTCCCATTAAAATTATATTCGATAAAGTCCCTGCTAGATAAGGTCTGGATTTATGCTATGGTTGTTAACCAAGTGTGGACATATCTGAAAATTATCTTTTAATTATATCTTTTAAAAAAACTCCTAAAGTTTTTAGTGTCCCAGAAAATGAATAACTATTAATTTAGGAAGTACTGTTAAGTTCCAGTTCATTTATTTATTAGGAATGGGATTTATATGAAAGTTTTTTATGAAAAGTGACTGGCAATCCCTAGCATTTAGAATTGATAAGTGTAAAACATCTTATTTTCGTTGTTATTGTATCCCTACCCAACTAATGACTGAAACATATCGAGGGGCATTCGTAGTCAAGACAATAAATTGGCTTTGGTCAAGGGTGGTTGTGTAATAAATGAATAAACAGCATTTGGGGTAACAGAGTGTCCAACATAAAGTAAAAATAATTATTTTGTCAAGTTAACACTATACTCAATATGTATTGTATTTATTTATTAATTTGATTTATTTCAACAATAATAACTTTTTAAATCTACTTTTATTTATTTTTTTATTTACAGTCAATTTTGATATTTTTTACAAAATATAATTTAAATTCCTTCCAATCCAGTGGGATCTACACTTGAAGATTGAAATCTTCTTAATTTTTTTTTATGAGCATGTCACATAGTGACAAAGAATGAACTGTCCAAAGGGTCTACTTATCTGGTGGTGACACACCAGAATGTGAAAATAGTAGCGACGACAGACTTAAGGTCTGACATCATAGAAAAGGAAAATGACTCGCAACGCCTAGAGTTCAAATAATAACGCCTAGTAAGTTGTCAAAACTTTCACAGACAATTTCAAATGCAGCAAAACTATTATTTGATGCCACTATATCGGAGTAACCAATCAGTCTAAAGATGAATCAAAGTAAGACTGAGTGGAGATCCCTTCATTAATTATCGTAGTACCTCAAAATGTGGTTTGCGGATACAAGATGTTACAATACAATATATATAAATATCAAAACACTAACATATAATACTACCTTGATCAAAAAGTTTTAGGACCGGCCACCGTGTGGCGCTGTCAGTCACCCGATTGGAATTCTTTTTTTTTTGTTAGGTTACCACATCTATCATTAACAATTATTCCCTCCAATTTCAGCGTCTTAGCTCAACATTTGTAAAAGTTACGCTGTACTGAGTACATCTACCTTTGTGCGTGTTTTCGATTTTTTACAAGTTTGAAAATGGCATTAACGAGTTTGCATTAAATTTTGTGTGAAAAATGGATTTAACGGTCCGCAGACCTTGGAAATGTTGGAGAAGTGTTTTTCGGTGGCGCGAACGCTTCAGAAGTGGTCGTGAGTCGGTCGAGGATGGTGAACGTAGTGGCATTGGCCGAAAGAAATATTGGCCGAAAACAGCAAATTGACCATCAGAGAGCCGGCAGAGGACTTGAACATCGCTTATGGATCCACTCAAGACATTTTGGTTAGTGATTTGGGCCTCAGACGTGTTGCTGCAAAACTGGTGCCGAAAGACCTCAATTTCACGCAAAAAAAGGACCGCGTTGAAATCGCGAAAGACATGATTTCCATGAGTTTTTGACCAAAAACAACATGACTACTATCCAGCAGCCTTTGAATTCACTTGATCTGGCTCCCTGCGACTTTTTCCTGTTCAACTGACTTTAAAAACTGCTTCGCAGATGCGTTACAGCATCCGAGAGGATGTCATGAAAAAATCAAAGACGGCTCTGATGGACATACCGAAAATTGAGTACCAGCGGTGTTTCGAGGATTGGATCAAGCGCTGGCTTAAGTGCGTTGCAGTCGATGGGGAGTACTTTAAAGGGGACCATGTCGATTTTGATGAATAAATTTGTATTTTCGATTTTATGAATAAAGTCCTAAAACTTTTTGATCAAGGTAGTAATTCATAAAATTTACAGTCAAAATGAAGTACACAACAGGTCAGGGCTTAGAAGGCCCAAGGCCATAGGCCATATAAGAAAAAAATCAGTTCAGGAAAAAACAACAATTACATTAACACATTTAAATGAACACATTCAGATATCTCAACATAATATGTTATTATATTCATCGCCCTTAACAGATACAATGAGTGTTTTCCAAAAGTAATTTATTGCCTTGTCTATGCTTACTGGCGTACCTGGCCCAAAATCAAACATACCCCCCCCCCCAACGATTAATAAAATACCGATAACTCATTAAGAATAACTTACTCTAATTAAAACTCGCTTTTGCGACTAAAATAATTCCGACATTCCTATGGAGACCGAATTTAGATGATCTAAACAAAAGTAAAGTTACATTAGATGCTAATCTCTAAATAATTATGAAGTTTGTGTTTGGGCACATATTTAATAAATTTTTTGTTTTTTAAATTCGCTATACTGGAATATTTATTTCTTTAAAACGATATTCTTTTAACACTGCTGATAAGTATTTTTGTTCGGGACTGTGAAAATAACCGGAAATTTTTAACTATCATATATTCTTCCAATACATTGCATTATTTTGATAATAGTAAAGTTATTATATTCACGCTCAAGAATCAGATACAGAGTAAGAATGTTACGAAAGCTTTACGACTTTTAAAAATAATTGATTAAGTACAAAAATTTTAAAAAAATATTAGTCAAAGTGAGTTAAACCTTAAAGTATATCTTAAATTGATAGATATTATATTTTTCCTATCGTAAAACTTAATTATAACAAAATAATGTTATCTTTAAGAACATTAATTATTTTAAAATCTAGAAGAATTCCAGCATTCGTAAGTTTTTTTATCTTAACCCTTCCTGTCCTGTGATGTGTAACTAGTACACATTGCTTCTAAAAACTTTAATATCTCTATAAATATAATAAATACTGGGTTCAGAATTTAGGTATTCCTCCTTAGTACATTTACGCATTGAATGAAAAAAATAATATTAATAATAATTAGCACTTATCCGCCACATCAGTATCGGCCACATTTTGTGAAAATCGGGAATAAATTCACCAATACAATCAAACGTGTGCCAGTGTGTAACGTAGGTATATTCATTCTAAAAAAACCGCTATGGGTGAGAAAGCGACGCTATTCATGTCTCACTCTCACTGTACTTCGGTATATGGGATCGCAAGAAATAGAATCTCAGTTCGCTCGCTTCTGTAGCTCTTGGGCATCCATTTGAGGTGGTCTCTTCGCCCGTTTTGTGAACGTCAGCTGATGTTTTTTCATGTTTTCAGCAATCAAATTTCAATTATTATCACTTTTGACTTCAAATTTAATTAATTTAAGTGATTGGATATGAATATTTTTATTTTTCCGATTTTAAACCTGCTCATTTTTACATGTGTATTGAATACACAGCACCGGAATGCATGGATTTTTTTAGCACAGGAAGGGAAAGGTTAATAAATAATAAACACTTATATTATATATCAAGTTCTTTAAGTCAAAAATCAAACATTGATTCATTAAGACAAAAATTTAACAAAATATATTTAAAAAATCAATATATAGTAATAATGATCTCAAAAAATATAAGGTGTTTATTTTAGATTGAAAATATAAAAAATCTATAAAAGATAATAAATATTATAACCAAAAGAGATCTATACTATTATATTATTTTTCCACATAGTCACCATTGACTTCCACATATTTTTGATATTGGGTCACCAGCCATTATTCCATTGTAAAAAAAATGACCTTCCATTCTTCTTGTTTCTACTATGCACCTTACTGTTCCCCTCTATCTCTTTCAACACACTGTAGCCTATATATAGCTCATCGACCACTGTTGAACCATCCACAGCCTTTATTTGATTGGGTCATCTTGTAGGGAGTCCACATTTCCTAGAATGACCAACCTCTCCAAGCTGTTCTTGTCTCGTCTTGCAATGTGTCCGAAGAACTAGAGGATATGTTTCAGGCAAATGGATGAAAGTCTGTCATTCACCTTAATCTCTTGTAGGTTACAACTTAAGGACTTTTAAATATCTTCCTGAATAGATGAAAAAGATTACCACATGACAATAAACTCACCAGGTTACACTGTACACATATACAGGGAAAGTGTAATACATTGATGATTTTTCAGCTTTCAAAGATCATGTGCATTTTATTTCCAGTCTCCTTTATCTCCAGCCCCTGAGGGTTCATCAGACTTTACATATTGGACCAAATTATTTGTTTCCAAATATCTCCCTTTATCTACTATGTGGATATGCAGGCAATGGGATAATACTATGTTAATCAATTAATTCTTATGCTGTAGAGATATGGAATAGGTCACTTCTTCTTAACCTCTCGAGTAGTAAGATATCAATGAAAATTTTAAAACATTGTTTGTTCAGTTGGTAAAACAAGTAACTAGCCGATAAATTATTTAATTGTGTGGTATCATCAATAAATGTCATTGGTAGTCCAAATCCTGACATAATCTGGGAATATTCGAGAAATAATCACTGCGCCCCAACCGCGGGGCCATACGCTATCTGACTCAGTATTTCATGGCCCCACGGTTGGGGCAGTACTCACGGAGAGGTTAATCTGCTGCAACTTCTATCCATGGATGAAGCGTCATCCGCATAATTGTGTTATAATACCATATAGTACATAGTACTGTAAATTGTTCATGTACGTATACTTTATTAAATTAAATACAACATGTATACAATTCCTATAGCTTATTCTGTGATGTGAAAGATAACGGCAAACCACCACACTAAAAATCTCAATAATTTATGGGTCATATTCCTCCATATTAAAGTCACGATAAAAAAGAAAAAAGACATGTATATTATATTGTTCCTGAAGAATCATTAACCATAAATCTTCAAATAAACGGAATTATCAAAATATCTATTATAAATCAATTAAGCAAATGCTGGAAGAAATTTTTTATGTGTTAATTATTTTGAGAAAACAACTTAATGTGCACTGTGTCACATTTGAGCTTGGTACTTAGTTTTGATTCAATCAACTATTTAAGTTAGATTTTATGAATTAGTGAAATTAAAGTATTGCCAATAAAACAAGTAAATTCTTGTTTATTTAAATCATCTTTCACAATATTTTTACTTGATTTAACAGTCCTGACATATTTCATCTCTTTAACACCTTGGTTGTTGTGTCTATAGGTGTATAAACTTTTACTTGATGCTTACAACACCCATTACCGTTCTAAATTTCTTTAGATTGATTAAAAAACAAGTGTGCCCAGAATGTCTCAATGGCACTGATTAGGTTAATAGGGGTATATTACAATGAATTATACCAACTTTTGCCTTTTTACTATTTTTAAATATGGATAAATTTTAGCTCTGTCATTATTATAAAAAAAATTATGCAACAATCAATATGTCAACATATTGATTATTGAATAATTGGTTAAAAGGATTGTGCGACTTGATAATAATAACATATTTTCATAGTTATTAGACACTATTTCTGTCATTTTTTTATGTAATGCTTAAGTTGAATAATTTGTTATTCAAATGACTTTCCCTAATTATTATTTATTGAATAAACAAGAATTTACTCATTATAAAAATTTCTAAAAAAAGTACAATTAAATTCTGTAAATCATTATTTACTTAACAATTTTGTAGCTTTAACAAAGTTTTTTTTTTTAAGAAATAGAATATTAATATATCAATGCAGGGAAGGAATAATGTTTGTTACATAACTTTATAAAAAAAAAATTTATCTCATGTGATACATTGTTTTCTCGTCTGTGTAGTATTTAGTTAATATGTTTACTTAGCACCCAGTCATGCAGAGTTCAAGTCATGTCGGTTGCCAATCTTTTTATCTGAATTGATCATAATATATGGTCTGGTCCTTAAGTAGCTACCTAACATAAATTCTTGGAGTGTTATTAGGGTAACTGGTCTTAAAAATAGTGCACTATAAATGCTTAGATTTAATCCACTTGTTCATCACTTCACACTTAACAGCAGCATTTTGGCATATTATACAACCTGGTAGGTTTATTTCCTTTTAACAGTTTATTCCAACCAACCAGAAAGCTACTAAAAAAACCGAATATGAAAAAAAATTACTGAGACACTTATTTTATTTTATTGACATCAGGAAATGAACCTGAAGCACCCTGGGTGCAAAACAAGTGTACACTGAGTGTTAAGTTGTTATGTATGATATATTAAGAAGTTTTTTCCAATATGGCCACAATGCAGACCAAACAAGATAAACATTCTACAGTAGAACCTCACCCTTACAGCTGACTAGTAACCACTTGCTTGTGTAAATTTAATAAAGTCTAAAATATCTTTACATTATTTTTTATTAGTATACAATAGCTTCAGGTTTATAAAAACTATTAAAATAAAAATTAAACTACTACTTCTACAGTTTTCTTCTTGGTCATACCCTTAATTTAAAAAATCATGATAACCATGATCATTAATCATCCCTCTCCAGTACAAGCAATATTTTGCCCTATACCATACAATGCCTCTTGAAATGAACACCTGACTGATTTCTTCACCTGGTCACTCCCACCATCTGTTCTACACTGGATGCTTCACTCAAAGTGATGTTATCAATGTTCAAAAAACCCTATTCCCTTATTTTTGTTTTGAACAATAATTAACCAACTTTGAACTCTGTCTTAGAAATAGTGATGTTAAAGATGATTTGTTATTAACATACCTTAATTTATTAAGACTTTCTGATCATCCAGTAATATCCAACTTGATTCTGCTTTCAAAATAGTAACTGGAATTATACAGTCCAAAGTTATTGGAATTGATTAGCTTCCGAATACTTTTAAGACCTGAATAAGGAATCAAGGTATGCAATAGAAAAGAATTGATGCTTTCGAAGAACCAATCGATCAATTATTAAAGAGCTTGGGGTTGAGACGTGTTTTTCTGCCCTGTGTCGAAGAAGAATCTTACAATAATTTGGACACGTAATACAAGGCAACAGCCTTATGCAATCAATTCTGACGAAAAGTATAAATGACAGGAACAGAAGTCAAACAACAATCCGATGGTGTAACTAGATAAAAAAAGCAACAGAGTACTCATTTCAAGAGGCCCTTTATTGAAAAAGAGACTACTTGTGCTGGAGAATAATGGCTGATGACCATAGCAATCACGATCCTCAGAATTGAGGGAACGATCAAGAAGAACGATTTTTAAAAAGGATGAGATTGTAAGATATGCTCCTGAACGAGAATTATAGATCTAATTATTAATCTAATTCTCCCGTACTTAGATTTCATTGATTGGGTAACGTGTATGCTACAGTCTCGGACATATTCGGGGATAGTTTTAATCTTCTTCCCAGTGTCATGTCAGGTCCCCCCAACGTTGAATATCATCTGAGAGTATTTCTCTCCATAGTGATTTCCTGGGGAGGGATATCCAAAGTGGTTTCCTCTTGCCTTCTCCGGAGGATTTTCTGTTGGGGTTACCTTCCCTTAACTGGGTGGATCCAGTTTTATGGCGCTGGAAACTCGCCATTCGTCCACTCTCTATCTGCTATGACACTGATGGAAATGTCAGTGGTCATATTGCCCGGGGTTCGCGGGGCCTGAGAGACCACTCGTGGATGCTCGAGAGTTGGACTTGGTAGTAGTGTTACTGGTGACATTGCAACGTGGCGCATTATGACATTTTGTAGAAGTATATTTTCCAGCCAAGCATACTCCATCGTAGCCCTATTACCCATTGGAACCCTATAGTTTTAATGCATATAGAAATTATTTCAGAGAGCATTTGTGGATTTGAACCATGAATTTCTCGTGGTTTAATCAATTTTCTTTCTCAATTTAGAATTGACCGCCCACGGCTTTCACTCCTCCACGTATTGTCTTAAATATTTTAAGGTATTTATTAGACAAAGATTACTTCTTTTAAAAACGTTCATTCTTTGCTTGTGGTGAATTAAAGACGAGTATTTAAAAATTGTGTATTAATTTGAAGAAGTCTGAAAGAGAAAGTTAAGCTTGTAATAATTGTAATTTTATTGTGTAACATTTTCCATCCCTGATTTAATACAATAAGTTTTAAAAAACAACCTTATGATCTTAGTAAAATTGTATTTTGATATAGACATACATAAAGCTTTGTATTCGATACAAATAAAAATTACTTAAAAACCATTACCGTATTTTACAGACTATAAGACACTACGGACTATAAGATGCACCTTAATTTTTAGGCTTATTTTTAAAAAAAATAACATTTTTACCATTTTTATTATTAGATTACAAAGAGAGACTAAAAAAAATTCTTAGTTTGTAAAACCAAACTGACCTTTAAAATCCCTGAAAATCATCATCTGAACTTTCTTCTTCTTCTTCCTCTTCAGCATCGGTGCACTGCCGCTACCAGTTGAATCCAATGTTGCCAGATAGATAGTTTTCCCGCGGCATCGAATATATGGCCATTTTTAAGACTGGCGGGAATTTTAAATCGAACACTGGACATTTTTATATTAATTTCGAGTATAAGACGCACCTGAATTTTGGAGGCAATTTTTTGAAGGCGTCTTATAGTCCGTAAAATACGGTATACCTTAGGCACTATAACTTTTGTTCTTTTTGATGAAATTTTATAGACATATCATCCGATGGTGACAGTTTTTTTAGGAAAAGGAAATAGAAAGTAGCGTTTACATATTTATTTCACATATTTAATTGTTAGTTAATTCTGAATGTTCAGCTTTAAAATTAGACCAAAAATGACATCAACTTATTTGCTCAAAATATTAGTCAAAAAAATGTTTTTCCCCGAGTGTAAAATTTAGATTTTACATTAATGTATATTTTATGTCTGTACGCTGTTAATTTGCTTTCTGCTTAGATATGAAAATAAAGTATATGTATGCATTATTTATTCAAGATTTTGTATTTGAGCTTGGTGTATGCAAAATGAATAAATGTTCATCGAATTTAGATGATTTATATAATATGATAATAATTGCTGAATAATTTCTTCATTTTATACACAATATTACGACTATAGGTTTTTCAAAAATTTTATGTAGAAAAAAAAACTAAGTAATGTTAAAATTGTAACCAAAAAATGACAATAAAACAAAAATTTTTATAAAAGTGTTTTATTTCAAGTTGTATCTATTTATTTTAAGGCTTCCCGCTATGAGATATTACGCAGAATCCAGATAGCAAAGAGCGATAAATCATCTAGACCAGGGGTCTCCAAACTTTTTAGCCTAAGAGCCACACTGACTCCTCCACTAAGTCCCAAGGGCCAAGACCTAGCTAGCTCATCATAACAACAAACTGTAGTTTTGAATTACGCGCAAATTTTCATATTGGAACTAGCCGGCGAGTGAGATATCTATGGCGCAGGGTGCGAGGGTGAACTCCGCTCCGTTCGCAATTTCGGTTGGTACTTACAGGTAAGTGTCAAAGATATTTCACTGCGGCAGAGATAGCCGATGCGCGAAATATAATGCGACTAGTGTGTTTTGTGACTATAGTCGTTAAATAAAAACATCTAATTATTATTTTGTATGATTTACTTAGACTGTAAATTTTACAATGTAATTAAAATAAACTATGTCGGGCCGGATACCGGGCATATCCGGAACGCTACCGCGGGCCGGATTGCTGGTGCTCACAGGCCGGTGTTGGCCCACGGGCCGTAGTTTAGAGACCCCTGATTTAGACGAAACTAGGAATCCTAATAAAAATCAATATTCCATTGATCCCAATACTTATTTTCTCCACTTTTTATATGGTGCGGAAACCAGACACTCAAATCAAGTAAAAGACAAAAAAAACTATGTCTGGGATATATTTTTGAAGGTAGTGCTTGCACATGCTGTGGACAGCCAAAAGAACAAATCGATCAATTGATCTTGGAATTTCTCGTGATCTTGTGCTAAATGTAGTAGCTCCTCAGCATTTAGTCCAGCACTTTCACATTACTTTCTTAATAAACTTATGTATTTGAACAGCATTATTTTGCACAGAGCATGCGGAGGCCACAGATTCCAAGCATATACAGAGGTCAACTGCAAGCATTCTTACTTCATTCTAATAATGGCAGACACGAAAAGTACTGGTGTTTTGTTATCTCGAGTTAGTGCGCCTTTAACCATACTGTAGAAATTTTCCTGTAACTATGTGATGTCGGTTGTGTCCCGTGATGTCAGATCTTAGACATGACACCACCGGATGAGGAAGTCCCTTTGGGCAGTTCCTTTTTCGTCACTATGTGATGATACGTAAAAAAAATAAGGATTTCGATCTCCTAGTGTCGATCGCGCTGGATGGGGACTTATTTTGTCCCCCATAACAGCGATGGTGGTGGTGGCAACATGGTTTTGAATCTAGAGCAATGGTTTTGAATCTAGAGCAGTGGTTTTCAAACTATTTTTGTTTCACGGTGCCCTTAGAAATGCCCTAAAAAAATCTTACCAATTATTGGAATCAGTGGGCCTGTTATTCACCACAGATTTTAAATTGGAATTGAACTAGACACAGCTATGCTCATTTCCTGTTTTATGTTGAGTTTTGAGCAATATTTGGTTTTTATTATAGCTACTGTCAAAAAACCAGCTTTGCGAATGGAAACGTATTGAAATGATGAAGTTGAACACTACATGGAGACAGTGATTCACAATTTATCAGTTAGATGTTGTTTCCTATCATTGTGACTGTGCATCAGCACATTGAATTATTGGTTGCCTGGATTTATTAAATTTTTCGAATATCCCAGTGTCCCAGGACGCCACGGCACACACTTTGAAATCCTCTGACCTAGGCCAATGAGGTATATAGCAATTTGTGAACGTCTTGTATATTCATACACATTTGCTTTTGCATTTCCATGAGATAAACCATACACCAAATATATATGTATCAGTGTATTCTTGAGAAGTAAAAAAATTTCTAAGTCAGTACATCGATCCGAACATCTGGTGAACAGTTATATCCCAAAAATCTCTCCGCTCTTGGCTGAAATCGTCCCATGCCTCCCTTACCCCCCAACCGTTGAAGCGTGTATATCGGTACCAGTTCGAACAGAATTTAGTCTTGTTTGTGCTCCCCTGAAGATGAGGTGAAAGCCTTGAAACCGGTAGGGTTATACCGTTACAAAAAAGTGAAATAAAGTGTTTGATAAAAATAAATTACAATGTCTTTAAACCTCCACAACTTTAATGCCTTAACTATAAACAACAAAATTAGTTGAAAATGGCTGGCCTGATTGGTCTCATTTGAAGAAATCATCCATAATCTGATTGGCTTCTATTGAACAAATTATCCTAACTAGGCAGCTCACCTAAAAATATATCTCATACTCAAAGATGCGTTTGCTGACAGGCAAACCTAGGATTTACCTCGAGGAACCAAGCCAAAGGGAGCGACCAAAGATTCTTAAATAGGTTATAAAAATTTGTACAAGAACGATTTAGATGAATGCTTTGAGAATATTAGTAACTGTTTATCCAAATATTTACATTAAGGGGGCATTCTCATTTGTATTTTGTTTTAAATCGAATTTTTTTTTTCCATTTTATTTTTTTATAATCCTTTCTGAATCATTTCCAGTAAAATATTTTCAATAATCTTGAAAATTCGAAAAGTTACGAGGGTTTATAGTCGAGCGCGCCGGTCGAAAAATGACCTGGACTTCGCAGCTTTCGGGTCGTCGATTGTTATGGCAGCAGCCTTATTTTCCAAGAATTCTCGCCCTATAGGATTTCTTGGAATGATGAATTGATATTTAGTTTGTCGGGATTTTCGAACAAGTTTATATGGCCCTGGAATTACTGATTAACAACAGTAAGTTGAAAATATTTACTTTAATTAGTGTAAAAATCACACTTGAAACTTTAAATGCGTTTCCTGAAAAATCACTTTTATTAAACTATTCCCCGTAATAACTCCAAAACTAATTAACCGATTTTAATGAATAAGTACTTATTCTCTTTGTTATACCTCTCTCTATAGCCCGTACTAGAATTATTTCAATCGATTCATTTTTTCGCCTTTTTCACTCCTCTAAAGACAAAAAAAAAGAATTTTTAATTTCAACAAGCGGCCATTTTTTTTCTAATTATTATTTATTAATTATTCTAGTACCGGCTATAGCCACATGCTTTCTGAGTAAAACAGATTTTTTTTTTAATTTTCAGACGTGTACAACAGCTAAAAATTACGGGCATAATGGACCCCCTCCATGCGCGGGCGGCCTTGCTTCCGGTTTAATAACAAAAATATATTTTTTTTGTGAAAATTTAAGAAAATGTTCTTAAAAAAAAATATATATATCTAAAAAAACTACAATTTTAAAAAATAATTGGTTCATTGAAAAAAAAATCTTAAATATCGTCGATTTTTCGGCCCATGAAATGAGAATACCCCCTTAACAAACTATTCCGTGGAAGGAAGTTTTTCATAATTGAAACAATTAAATATATATTTAAGGTCTATACTTAAACAAAACAGACTAAATGCATTAGCCATATTTTCAATAGAATCAGACATAACAGTGAATATGGACTTCAACAACACCGTAGATGCATTTGCGGAAAAGAAAGCAAGACGTAAACTGTAGTGATTTGTTGCCTGAAGAGGGGGTCAATTCAGTTTGCAAGTTGCAAGCTGCCTAGGGGTGCCATCTACACAAATGCAGCACTGTTCATACTGTAAGTATAACTAATATAAAGCAAATATTATTACATTTTATTTAAAAGAAAAGTGAAATAGTTGTAATTTATTTTATCAAACACTGTTTATTCCACTTTTTTGTAACGGTATAACCCTACCGGTTTCATGGCTTTCACCTCATCTTCAGGGGAGCACAAACAAGACTAAATTCTGTTTGAACTAGTACCTACATACACGCTTCAACGGTTGGGGATTGAGGGGTAAGGGAGGTATGGGACGATTTCGGCCAGGAGCGAAGAGATTTTTGAGATATATGTGTTTACCAGATGTTTGGCTCGATGTACTGACTTAGAAATTTCTAGGGTCTCTTATCTGTCCAATTTATTTCCGTTACTACTGATACGTAAGAATTTGGCATCATCGATAGAAAAAGAATGGTTTTCACGGTGACAATGATTAGCCATTTCAGAATAAATTAGAGGATTTGTTAAAGCGGATTTGTGTTCACGAAATCTCATTTCAAAGGATCTTCCTGTCTTTCCTATATAGAAATTATCACAATCAACACATAAAAGTGAAATATGTATCGTTTTATTAAAAAAAATATGTAAATTAAAAAATCATTTTATTATTATAAGCAGATCACTTATTAAAATTAACAATCCTTAATATACAATAAACCTAGATAATTTAAGTCTTATTTAGTTTAAAGAACTTTCATTGTCCATACGTTATTTGCGAAAAACCCAAATTTTAACGTAATCCAAAATTATTACCCACAATGCATTGTGATTATTGCCATTTAATAGTTACAAGATTGTAATATTTCATACTCTGGGGATGAAAAATACTTTGGTGTTAAACAATAGAAACTTCTACCAGCTCATTTTGGATACATTAAACTTTTTTGATCCATGACAGTTATTGAGGATAAATCCTTTTATAAACTTTGATGGTATAATAACTAAGTCACTTCATAAAGAAAAATGATCACCATTATTCCTGTTACATACATACCATTACGTTATTTCCTTGTCAGGGTAGGCAGAGAAGACAGAACGTCAGACTTTCCTATCTCGACACATACATCCATATACCTTCTCATATAATTTCTACGATTTCTCTGACTTTGTACATTTCCTTCTTTCAGAATATCATTCACTTGATTCATCCACACTTTCTTTGGTCTTCCGCTCACACACCTTCCACTTACATTTGCACTATATATCTGTTTTATTAGCCTATCTTCATTCATTTGTCCTACATGCCCAAACCTTCTCAATACGCTCTTCTTCATCTAACTTAACACATAACCCTTAAGTTCACATTCATCCCTTATCACTTCATTCTGTATTCTATCATACATTGTCACTTGTTCATCTTACTCAAAATACATCAGCTTTAATTTCACATTCATCCCCGACGAATGTGTGAACTTAAGGGATGTATCGCTATATTTATACTTTATAATTTAATTTAATGTAATTTGGTTAACCTGTATCAAATATAAAATTAAATAAATAAAATTTCAACACTTGCCGGAAGATTGATGACTTATGGTGTACAGTGTTAGCTATCACAATGAATTATGGGTATAAATTTCAGTTTTAATTTTTAAGTTCTACTATTATTAAAACACATACAGTACGAGTACTGAATTCACTAGCCATTAAGCACCACTAGTTAATGTTTAAGTAGGTCTTAAGCCCATTGCTTTTCTGTATGCACTAAAGTTTTCCAAGTACTGATGGATGGTATCCATAGGCTGATAGAGCTCATTCATGCGGCTGAGCAGGTACGGAGGTGGTTGCTGAGGAGCCAGCGTGCCCAGGAATCCTTGCATGAACTCTCGGAGAAGCTCCCATACTGCACTGGGTACAACGCATGGACGATACTCAACCTAGAAAATTCAAATACAAATAAGTCTGGTTTTGAAACCGTAAGTGCCAGATGCAATTTTATAATGCAAATGTTACAGTGTGAACTTAAGACTGATGTTTTGAGCAAGCTAAAGAAGACCACTTTGTGATGGTTTGGGCATGTGGCACTAATGAATGAAGAAAGAAGGAATTGTAAAAAGTCAGAGGAATCGTAGGAGGTGTATGAGATGTATGGATGTAGAAGAGGATAAAGAGGTGTGTAGCGATAGGAAAGTCTGGTGCTCTTTCATTTCTGCATACCCTGATAGAGAGACAGCGTAATGGTATGTATGTTACAGTAGAAATGGATTGTCAATGAATGTAAACTATTACTAGTAAATATACACCTTCACAATAGTAATCCGTTAATGTGTACTGCAATGTTATCTGTTCATGCTCTCTAGTGAAAATGTATTTCCACTGCTTGTTATTAGTGAACATTCTAGAATATTTACAGCTGCAGTTTCTGCACTCCAGTTATGTTTTTTAATTCACTCTACGCATGAATTCTACAAATTTAAGGACGATTGCAACTGCCCATTTTTGTGATCCTAATGACATCTATCCGAGAAATAAAAAAACAACTTTTTAGGCAAATAATTAACAAAACTTTAAATAAACTGGGATAGTATAGTATAGAGCAGTGTTTTCTAAACTGGGAGGCGCGGACTAATGCAAAGGGAGGCGTGAAAAGTTTAACGGAAATTAAATTTTCATAATATAACATATATAAATAAAAAAATATATACATAGATAAACTTTCATAATATAACAATAAATTTTATAACCTATTTTTTAAAGCATTTACCGCCATATCTCGTTGTTTCGGAAATTGAATGAAACCTCTGGTTTGCAGTTTGCAAGTGCATAGTTGCTAGCTGCAGTAATTGCTAGCTGCAGTAACCTTCAAAACATTAACCTCAAATTCAAACGTCACTCGTAGCTAAAGTGTCAACATACTCGTAGGCGTTTCAGCCGTGTGCGATTTTGTTTTTTATTGGCGTAATTACTTACTGATAATAATCATTAGTAATTTAGAAGCCCGTTTAGTAGTAGAAAAAGAGCTAAGACTAGCACTCTTCTCAATAACACCTACGCGTAGATTTGATAAACTTTGTGCTAATAAACAAGTGCATCCATCGCATTAAAAACAAATTCATTTAAAAGTAAATATATGTAGTAAAACCTTGTTATTATTCTGTCTTTATTTTTATTTTGTATACATTTTTTTACCATTTAAAAATGTGTGTTATTTTATAAAATGGGGGGAGGGGGAGGCGTCATGATAAAATTGTTTTTAAAGGGAGGCATAGTAACATAAAGTTTGAAAACCACTGGTGTAGAGACAGTGTAGAAATCTTTTCTGAACTCTCTCTGGCATAAGGGAGTACGTAACCCCCATTGGTGCCCATATTATAGAACAATATTCTAAATGACTCCTGATAAGAGAATTATATAATCTTCGAAGTGCATACGCGTCTGTAAATAATTTGGTGATACAGACCACAAACCCGAGCATCTTGTTCGCTTTATTACAAATATATTTGATTTGTAAGATACAGAGGCTTTAAGCGAAAACCAGACTTAAACCCAGGTTTACAACGGGAATGAGCCCACAACCTCCAGGTTGTGAGACAAGACGTCTAACCAACTAGGTTATAGAGATTTATGTGATGGGACGAATTAAAAGCGATATTGAAAAAACGGCAGCGATAGCAAACAAGGTAAACAGAGAATTTAATGTAACCTGCTATATTAATAAATGTGTCTGTGTATCTTAAAGTCGATCGTTTCTACTAATCCACCATCAGTATACTATACAGGGAGTAGCATTAAACAGTTTCTGCATTCAAAGATTTGGGCGTAACCTTTGATGTCGGACTCACGTTCGTTAACCATGTCTCGCGTTTGATATCGGACTGTTACAAACTACTCGGTTTTATAATGAGAATATCAAGAGAATTTAACAGTACCGATATCCTTCGAAACTTATATAATTATCTAATTAGAACCAAATTAGAATATGCATCTAAAGTTTGGGCTCCTCGTCAGCTCAAATATAAAAACAATATAGAACAAGTACAAAAACATTCCTCAGATATCTATGGTGCAGAATAAAGGGTGATTATCCAAAATATGCTCACCATGTCGAACTTCTCACGGTGTGTAACTATAGAAGCCTCAAAACAAGAAGGCAAGAATCCATTGCGATATTCCTACTTAAAGTTTTTCAAGGTTGCTTTAACTGTCCCGCGATTCTAGAAGCACTAAGTTTATATGTACCTAATATATGTAGCCGTGCAAGGAATCACCCTCTGTTCTACATACCAACTTACAGGACGAATATCATGGCTAAACACTCAGTCACACGTGGTATAGAGATATTGAACCAACTGAATGACACTGTTGATATATTCTCGGTACCGCCTAGCAGTATGAGAAGAATCCTGGCTGATATTCTTCCTAACGAATAAGCTAATGCTAGAAGCAGAGCATCTTTGTGTAACAGGAGAAATCCGTCCAAAGTGGATTAAAAAAATATATATATATATATATCTCAAGTGATACAAAAAGGACAATATATAATACTACGAGGGTCACCTAGAAAGTAAGGTTACAAGGGCTCCTGAGGCCGGGGAAAATTTTTTGTTTCGAAGTTGGCGCACCTGGCGTGTAGCGGGGACCCTAACGGTCAGTTTGTTTGGTCCCGCGTGTTTGTCGGCCAATTTGTTCAGTGACAGTAAATTCTTCGGATGGAGAGCCCGCCACCTCCCGTCCGTGCGAAATCCACGCGGTCATCCGTTTTTTGACTTTGCAGAACAATACTGCCGCGAATATCCATCGGTAGCTCGTGGAAGTCACGAAGTGGGTTAGGTTGTTCAGAGAAGGCCGTACTGATACTCACGACGAGGCAAGGCAGTAATTTCTGACAAACTTGTGTAAAAAATTTAAGAACAAGTGCGAAATGACCGCCGTCTGACGCTTGACGACCTTCACGAAGAATTTCCTGACATTTTTCGAAGTCTCGTTGGTGATATTGTGTCAGATAAACTTGGTTACAAGTTGTGTGCAAGATGGGTGCCCAGAATGCTCACACTGGAGCACCGTCAAAATCGCGTGACCGCCGCGCGTGAATTTTTGGATCGTTTTGCACAGGAGGGAGAAGCTTTTCTGGACTCGATCGTGACGGGGGATGAGACGTGGGTGTGTCAGTACCCCCCAACAGTTTTCCAACGATCAGAAGGTTAAGGAAGCTATGAAGAAGTGGCTGAAAGAGCTGGCGGCGGAGGTCTATGACACTGACACACAAAAGCTGGTGCCCCGACTACAAAAATGTCTCGATTTCTGTAGTCGGGGCACTCGACGGCGATTACGTTGAAAAATATTATAGTTTAATATATTTGTGAAGTATCCTGAGAATTTCAATTAAATACAAGCATTTTTCGATCCTACATAAATGTTATAACCTTACTTTCTGGATGACCCTTGTATGTTTGAAGATATTCACAGGTATTTTACACTAGTTTGAAATATAATAAATAAATACCTCTATCAAAATTCCTTTGAACGTTTGGTTCATATTAACTGAACCAAGTTTAATGCAGAAGTCTCCAAGCTCGAATCTGGGACCCTTTGATTCCACCTTGGTCTGCTTTTTAGAAGTATAGTGACTCGCCAATTTGATCATCAGCAAATCAAATAATCCATCAGCCACCAAATGGATCGACTTATTTCCACTTTCCAGAATAGAAAATACAGACGCTGGCTGCTCAGAATTATGTAAAATGTGGATGGTTTTATGAGGACCTGAAAATATCAAATTATATTAACACATTGTTTGCGGGAAACGATAAAACTCGTTCTATCCCGTCTTATAGTAGAGAGCGGGAGACGAGTTTACTCGTTTTGGTTTGCCAAGCGGTGGTATGCGGGAAACTTGTAAACACGGTCGCCAAATGGGGTGGGAACTGCGCGTTATCTATTATAAGATTCTTATAAGATCTTATAAGATCTTATAAGATTCTTATAAGATCTATTGAAAATTTCGTAATTATATTGTAATTTTATGTGAATAAAATAATTTTGATGGTGAAAGAGTATTTTTTTCTATGTTTACCTAGAATGTAGTAATTTTGTGTGAGTAAAAAATAGAGCAACCCATATTTTGCATAATAAAGATATAGATAGTTCTATTCTTAGTAAGATACAAAAAGTTTTTCGAAAAAATACTAATTAGTTTGAGAGATATGGTTTTTTTACGAAAGTTTAATTTTGGCGCAAAAAAGTCTAAAAGTACCCGCATTGCGTCATCACTTGTCGCGAAAAGTACCCGATTACAATGTGTTAAGAAGGTACAGAAACTAATAAAGTAAAATGGAAAAGCCCTTGAGATATCCAAGTGAGCAACTTTTCAGAGTTTGGCGATCCGAGTATAAGACAAATTATCAGGTCTGTAAATATGAAACCGGAATTTTTTTTATAGAAAATACACATTTATTGTATGAAAATGGTAAAAAATATTTTCTCCAGAATATTGCCCATCGCTAGTTACACATTTTTTCCATTTGTCGTGTCCAGTAAATTAGGATTTTGCCTGTATCACTGAGGACATATAGCATGTAAAAATAAATTGATACTTCTTTTCGATTTTTTATTATATAAAACCACATTGCACATTCTCATCAACCTGACAAACAGTGACACTCAATTACAACTGAAAACATCATGCGAAATCATCCCACAAGTCAATAAATTCCGAAGGGAAATAAATATCTTTCTCTATTTTACTTTCAATATCTTTCTCTATCTTACCACCTCTTGAAAATATGCTTCCCAGATTATACTTAAACATATTAATGAGAGAGAAAATTAAAGAGTGACATACTTTATACCATTGTTTCTCAACCTTTTTAAACTTGCGAAGCTCCAAAAGATAGAAATATAAAATTAAGACATTGTAACCCCCTTGCAAAAACTTAATGTCTTATTGATACATGTGCACGTTATTCTACTAGCACTAGCTATATAATATAATAGATAAACAGATATAACCATAGGAGTAAACAATTATAAAAATGAATTAGACTGGAATGTAATTTTTAAAAATAATTATATTAGTTTTTCTCAGAAAATGTGTTATTTTCCTTTTGTATATATTAGTCATTTGTATTTTTATGACCCCCTGATATTTCATCATAACCGCCCGGTTAAGAATCAATGCTTAAACCAAACACAAGATTTAACCTCTAAACGAGTATGGGCGTACGGCGAGCGAATTTTTACCTCAAGAGTATGGAGGTACACGGTACGTCCAATGTTTTTATCTATTCTTTTATTTTGTATATGGCGGCTGCAATTACGTTATTTATATTATTAACAAAATCAATTTTTTATTTTACTTACAAAATCCCACTCGCTTAGAGGTTAAGTATTTAATAATACCAATACTCTAAAATAAAAAGAATGTTCACAAGTGCATACCCATTTGAGGCGGTGACATATAAGTTTCACAATCTACAAGGAATTGTCCACTTTGAGTTGCCCCAAGAGCTACGATCCTCTTTGAAAGAAGCTCAATCACTTGGGGGCCAGTGCGGTTTTCTGGGACAGGATATTGCTGCAAACTAAAAAATAAAATAAAAAATTTATTAACAAAACAAGTTAGGATTTTTTTTAATAAAATAAAAATTTTATAAAGCAGACTATATGTTTGGAGGACCGTGGCTTGAAAATCAGTAGAGAGAGAACGGTGCAAACTCTTTGGAGGAACAAACAGAGATAGAACAAGGGTAGCCAGCTTTCAAATAAATAATTTCCTTAAAATAAAAATGGTTCTTAGATTGATGTTGAAAGGAATAATGACACAGATTAAAATAAGGTGGAGACAAATCACTGGAATGACTTGTGATAAAAGAATAGCACTGAAGATGACGGGCCGAGAGTATGAAGGTGTCATAGGTGAAGCTATATGGTAAAGCTGAATGCTTAGTGCACACTAGAGCACAAGAACGGAAGTACCGTGCAACAGATGAGGTTGCCAAGATGGGTGTCACTCAGAGAGAAAATACAAAATTAAAATATCAGAGGTAATATCGCCTGTTGAGAATCATAGTGGCGAAACTCCATAAAAATAAATTTTCGAGTTAAGACTTCCAAATGGCACTAAAATTACTCCTTTTTTACGTGCGTAAATGGCAAAAGTATATTTCAACTCCTTGAAGCGGCAAGGAGTTGAAATATACTTTCGCCACTTACGCACGTAAAAAAGGAGTCATTTTAGTGCCATTTGGAAGTCTTAACTCGAAAAATTATTTTTTTGGAGTTTCGCCACTATGATTCTCAACAGGCGATATCAGTGGCACTTATAAAAAGAATTGAGAAACACATATATAGTTATAAGTATAAAAAATCCCACCATAATCACATAACATAAAAAAAGAGCATTAAAATTAGAAATAATTCATTTTATATAAAGAATCAAGTATAAATCGAAAAAAATCAAGGAAAAGGGAATTCCATAAATGAATATAAGTTTGTTTATAAAACATTCCCTATGGTACAAATGTCAGTACATTTTTAATATATTTCGAAGGGTTTTATCTTTTTATGTAATAACTCTCTTTAGAACAGTTTCGAATGTCTAACAGATTATTTATTTTGAAAACCACATCGAAAAAAAAAGCTGTACTATGGTGTACGAAACCAAAAACTATTTTAAATCTCAAATACACACTGAAGGGGTGGCTCCTTTCTCAGGGCATTGCTGAATCTGAGAGAATGTTGTTACATATTGAGAAATAATATGGAGGGGATCATATTATCAGATATGGTGAAATGCAGATTTCTTAGAATTTATACTTCATATACCAATTGCGGTGTGGTAATTCTTGTTTGTAGTTATTTTACTATTTTTTTTTATTTCCGTTGTTTAAATTACAAAAATGTAAATCAAACCAACTTGTATGTCGAGATTTTGTTTTTTTTTTCAATATTCTTTTCAGTGACGAAAGTATTTCATTGATACATGTGATCAGCTGATTGATTTAAAACAGCAATTCCTAGTTAGTCAGCTAGCAGGTCTACGGTATCTGAGCATAGTAACTAAGCATGATGGAGGAAGAGAAATATGTTATTTTTATGATTATTTAAATGTATGTCTTTAAACTGTTGTTGCTGTCGCATTGTATCTTTTCTTGATATGTAAAAAAACTAGATTTTCAAAATTAATATTCACAATATGCATCCTACATGTAATATTATTTAGAAAATAACGTCATTTTATTGTGTTTGTGAGTTTTGACGATAAGTTGTGCTCAACCTGTCGCTGTGTCACCAACTGTTATTTTTTAATTCTCGGTTTGTCAACATCAGAATTGTACATTTCAATATAAACATAAAAACCACTCATTAACAATGGCAGAATTTATATGTCCTCAGTGAGATGCAGGCAAAATCCTAGTTTACTGGGGACACAGCAAATGAAAGGCAACAAATCCAGATCCATTAAAATTGGGTGTCCAAATTAAATGACCTGTTGTTTTTTTCGGAAATTGTGTATATATCTTGTCATGTGTAAATAAATAAATAAAATATTGAATGAAAAATTCATACGAAATTGTGTCATTTGAGTTTATTCAACTATTGAAACAAAAAACATTTGTGGTGTGTTGGATGTTGGTAAGTGCCAAAAGTGGTTCAAGAAATTAAAAATGGTGAATTTCGATATTAAAAATAATCCTAGAAGTGGAACACCTGCAAAATTGGATGATGACATCTTAATCGCGAAAATTGAAGATAATCCGAACCAAAATATTCATTAGCTTGCAGAAAAGTTCGAATACCCGAATCTATAATACATAATCATGTGAAAAAATCGGGAAAGCTTGGGATGCAAGAATGTATGGATTCCACGCAAACTGAGTGACGAGAACAAATCAGCGCGAATACGCATTTGCAGAGCTTCTGTATCTTGAAGAGAGTGACGCCATTTGTACACCGTCTGGAGAGTCAAAGAAACGTAATGAATCCAACGGCAAAATTCGGATTGACCACAGTTATTTTGTATGTATGGTGGATTTGTGCATTACGAAGTGAAAAGGGGACTGTTTTAATTCAAAACCTCGTAGTTTTTTTATAAAAGGATTACTAAAATTTTAAGAGAAAGATGGCTTAAAGTCATATCTAGCAAAGGATATTATTTTATAAACAGAATTAGTATTATGAACGATTTTCCGAATAGCATCCTACCTAAAATTTCACAAATAATATACGAAAACAATGAACATTTTGTTGATTATTGCTGAATCAATTTAAGCTATTTTTTAATTAAATATTATTATACGTGCATTAATGTTTTTTTAAAGATCAACTTGTGGAAATACACAGTAATAAAAAATAAACACAAAGGTTGAAATACTCATTTTCAGAATTACAAGCCATAAAATATTGTATTTACGATCTATTAACACAAAATATTTTAAAATACTAACATAGTCACCCCCATTTTGATATTCTTTTTAAAAAAATGCAAGTTAAATAAATTTATTAATACATTTTTCAGAAGAATAAAATGATTTTTTTTCTATTTTGACAGCAGTTTTGTTTAAGGTTAAACAATTAGAGACACAACGCCACTATCCCACACAAACACATTTGTTACTCTGATACAAACAGATAACATGACCAGAGATAATACATAAACTTGACGCTACTCTACATAGTGTACATATACCGCTGTCAATGGATTTGTGACGTTTAAACCATAGACAACAAATAATCTTAGTTAAAAAATAATAGCAATTATTTTATTTCTAAATCTGCAAATCTTCATTTCTGTACACTACGCAGAGTAGCGTTAAGAAACAGTTTTTTTTTTCATTTATCACTTGAAACTGGCCTATATTCCATATATTTTATAGCCATTATTCAAGAAGAATAATATTTTTTCATTTGCTATATTCAGCGAAAATAATGAATTCTATAACACCAACCGACTGTACATCTCACCTTATAGAGTCGTTAAAATTTTTGAAATAATGGAAGTAATAGAAAAGAAATGGCGCGGTGCTGTGCAATAGAACCATGTAGATAAATTCAATCGTTTTGAGTTCAATCCCTTATCCTTAACTAATTATTGTTCTCCATAATTGAGCGTGATTACTGTTAAAGAAAATAATTCACGTTTCCCTCTAGTTACCATACACTAAAGTTAAAAGTATTTACCAAATGTAATAGGAATGAGGTCAAGGCAAAAAATATTGATATAAGTTGATACTGACAGATTAAATTCACAATTATATTCCCTTCACATTTTTTGCCGAATCTCTCGTTTTTTTTTTTGGTTTTATAAATTTTTGTTTTATTCGTGCTAGTGCTAAAATATATTATTTATTTATTGAACATTTTAAATTGGCTTTATGGAAATTGATAATAAAACTATTTATCGAGTTTAACATTATGGTATTCAATAAGGAACGAAATCATAATTTAAGGGAGAAATTTATTGAAAGTAAAATTGTATTTATTTTATGTAAGCAGACCTTTAAAAAAAATTATTACGCGATGCCATAGTTTAAACAAATCTATTATGATTTTTTACAATTTAATAAGTCTAACTCTTAATAATTATATTTTATGTAACTTTTACAGAAATGTTTAATAAAACAAAAGAGAACCCCTCTCTTTTTATGAGCATAAACAAAAAGTAAGTACCTGTTTGTAATTTAATCAATGGCTTGATAATAAAACCAGTATAGCATTATACATTTTCTATTTTCATCAATTTCAAATACAAGAATTTCTATAAGCGACATACGCTTATTTCATTTGTACCCTTTTAAAATTTCCGAGTGAGAGTGAGAAAACAACAAAACATTATTCTGCTGTCATTCTGCCAAGCACCAATGAAATTTCGACAAATGGTTTCTTATGATAAATAAATATTAACCAATAATTACGTGATTCGTAGCAATTTCGAGATCGACGTTATCAATACTTAAAGTTTGCTATACATTTAAAGAAACGTCCGATATAAAAAATATTTGAGAATAATCTACGTACATTGTTTTTTTTATACTGTGCTGTGTGGTTTGCGTCAAAAGATCATTGTTCAATAATTGCGTGATATTTATTTCGATTCTTGTTCATTTTGTTTTAAACACTTGTTATTTTTAATATAAAATAATAATAATATATAAAAATGGATGGTTTACCAGTTACGTTGATCGTTAAGGCACCCAACCAACAAATTGAGGATCAAACTATCAAATGCAAATTAACATGGACAATACAGGAATTAAAAGGACATTTAGCAGAAGTTTATCCTTGTAAACCTGTAAGTGTATTATTGTATTACATCATCATAATTAAATCAAATCTATTTCCTTTTTAACCCGACGAAAAATGATTATTTGTGTGTATTATAAATTCTGTACTAGTGTTTTGATAAAAGGTAATCCGTTGTCATGAGAATAATATTTCTAATCCACCCTGTTGATTCATGACGTATAGAATTATTGTATGCAAACTGCTGCACTTCAGCAAACATACTATGCAATTACCTCACCTCTAAAATTACTTGTGTTATTATCGACTATAAAACTATTTTTAAATTCTATCCAAAAAGTTTCAATATAAAGCAGATTAAGATTATTATATTACACTTTCGTTGTATACTTATTGCCATCTAGCAATCTTATCAAACCAACCAGAAATATCTTCAAGAAGTGAAAACAAGACTAGAATCCTTTATTTAAAAAATCTGAGTTCTAACGGGAATCGAACTCTCAACCTCTGGGCTGAGAGACAAGCATCTTATCAACTAGGCCAAAGAGATCGTCTTTTTTAAAGATATTAAGAAAACTTCTCTTTGACGAAGTTATATACCAGGTGTTCCCAAGGAGTGGATCACAATCTTCCAATAGATCGCGGAATGGTTTTAAGTAGCTGTTTAATTTTTCTTCATACCTATATTAAAGAATATTATTTTATTAGATTCTAATAAGAAACTTGACCAACTGAAAAAGTGTAATTATAAACCCCTGAGTTGGTAGACAACCGTTTTACCAACTGGGCTACGGAGATGATTAAGTAAGGTTTCACAAATAGATGAAAATAATAATTTTGTACATAAATAAGAACATATTTGTGGCACAATTTATAACACATTACAATCATTGAAGAATACTTAAACACATTACATTCCAATTGTATTGCTAACAACATATACATATCAGTCCAGACAAATGTATCTCTGTTAGCATTAGGACTTTCTTCCAGCAAATTTTATTTCAAGCAGCTAATGGGGCACAGTGAGCAAACCATCAGGTGCGACATTGATAGTATGTTGCTACACATTAATAGTGATGGATCTTCTGCGCCAATCCTCCATCTAGGGAGATTCTCTTTTGATCTACCCTCAAGCAATTTCTCTATAATCCATGGTAGGTGGCATCCCACCGGTGGATATTCTGCATTAATGTCCATAGCCTTTCAGTTCTAGTTGTTTTTTGCTTTAATTTCTTTCATAACTAAATCACATATATTAGGGGGATCGGAAAGTAATCAAAATTTTGAGATGTACCCTTTTATAGTCAGTTTATCTCGAGACACGGTTCAGGAAACATATTTTTTGTTACAATTTTAAAGTGAGAGTTGTGAATTTGTTTTGAATTATTTTTATACATTATTTATGCACAATGTCAAGGCCAACAATCGATGAAGAACATTTGCGTCATTGCATGGTGTGTTTATTCGACCAGGGAATGAAAGCAAACAAAGTCATGAAAAAAATTACTGATACCTATGGAGATGTTTTAAAACTTAATAAGTGTCCTAGGTGGTTAAATTTTTTTTAAATGGCGATAGAAACCTCAGAGATCTTTCTAGAACGGGAAGGCCCCATAAATTGCACGATGATTTGCTGACGTCATTAGTGGAATCAGATCTTCGTCAAACAATCGGGGAATTGTTAACTAGGCTTTGTTGTCCATGGTCAACAGTTCAGGAGCACCTTCATCGTATAGGTAAAATAAATAAACAAGGAATTGAGGTTCCCCATGAATTGTCGCTAATTGCACTAGAGCAGCGAAGAACTATCTGTGCATCTCTCTTGTCCAGTTATGAAACCGACCTGTTTTTGCAGTGAATTGTGACTTGCGATGAAAAGTGGGTATTGTATAATAATCCTATGTGAAAAAAAACAATGGCTTTCTTCGGGGCATGTGCCTGTTTCTATCCCTAAACCATCACTAACGATATAAAAGGTCCTTCTCTGTACATAGTGGGTTATCACCGTAGTAATTTATTTTTAATTGCTTGAACCTGGTTAGACAATCACAGCAGTATTATACTGTCAAAAATTTGAGCGAATGAAACAGGATCTCATAAAATCGATTTGAGTGAATAACAAAAAAAAATTCTTCTAGATAACGCTAGTTCTCATGTTGCAAAATTGACACCAGAAAAAATAATAGAGCTCGGTTTAGAAATTCTACCCCATCCACCTTATTCACTGGATATCGCACCATCTGATTACCATTTGTTTAGGTCCTTAGAACACTTGTCATGTAATAAAAAAATTAATAATATTAGTGAGATAAAAAATCATATGGACACATTTTTTAAAGAAAACCCTAAAAGTCATTTTAAACATAGGATTGAAAAATTGCCTGAATGGTGGCAAAAAGTGATGGAAATTATTTTATAGATTAGTTTTGTGTCCTTTTTTTTAATAAATGTTTTGCAACTGATTAAAAAGTTTTGATTACTTTGTCCCCCTTATAATGACATCCACAAATAGGTTAATTTGTCAAAGGAAATTAAAAGTAAAAATATAAACTATAAAACTTGAGTTACTGTTGACTATGTATTTTTCAGTTGTCCTTTGCGAGACAGATTTGATTTACTAAAAGCCATCTCTTTACTGCGTCCAATGAATGTTGCGTTTCTTCTTTCTTCGTGGAAGGTGGATTATAAATATTCCACTTGTAGATTGATTGTTCATTTTTTTAACCTTAGTCAGTTGAAACTTTACATTGTCGAGAATTTTCATTTTTTTAAATTAATTTTATATTAATTTTGACTCATATATGTTAATTGCATAGTTCATTAATTTGGCGGCACAAATCATCCTAGTTTGGGTGGATTGCCTATTAAAAAATAACTTGTTATTTATATTTTGAATTGTATTAATTCTGTTTTGACATTCAATATTTTGACAGGAGTTTGACGACAATATATTATTGTTGTCAATTTTTAGTTGACATTTGCAAACAGTTTCAAACCGATGTGTAAAATTTAAAAAAGTATATAATACAGGAAAATACATTTCCTTTTGTTAAATGATTATTTATTAAAATGCTATTATCAAAGGAGTGATAATATGTTATCGTCCAAATTATCTTTTCATATTTTCTGACGCAATCATTTAGTTTAATATTTGTCAAATTTTAAAATTCCGAGTTTTCTAATTTGGGTAAGATTTTTCTTTTTTGTATTATTTTGCTGTTTTATTGGAATTTAAAAAAAAAAGGATTATACTTTTCTTTCGTATGATATCTTTACAACTATGGCTGAAGACATTAGTCTTCAGCCATAGTTGTAAAGAACTTATGGAGTAGGCGCAGATCTCTCGGCAACACTACCATATTTGAATAGTTAATAACACTTTATATAACGGTATAACCCTACCGGTTTCAAGGTTTTTACCTGATCATCAGGGGAGTACAAACAAGAACGGAGACCAAACAAATTACAATGTCTTTAAACCTCTACAGTGTTAATGCCTTAACTATAAATAAGAATACTTAAATACTCATCGCATGCTAGTATTGTTGCTTAACTAACTCATTTACTAGACTGGCATACTTTTTATTTTTTTGGGTACCATTGGGAATTGAACTCAAAACCCCCACGTGTAACTCGAACGTTTTACCAACTAAGCCATGGAGGTAATCTAAAAAGTGGCATATGTTAAAGAAACTTGTTTATATAAAATGATATAATTATGTTTTATGCCAATTAAGATAAATGACTCTATACCCATTTGGCCTCTCTAAATGATAATATGATATCTTAATGATATTATCTTATCAAAACTGAATCTCAAGTCTAATTATAGTGTTTGATTTATTGTTCAATTTTTTTAAGATAAGTCTTCTTCTTCTTCTTAAACTTTCTGTAGACTCTCAAGAGTCTTACTGCAGGATTGTCCTGTGATGCTGAGCTCCAGCTATCTCTCCATCATTTCGGGGGTCTCCCTGGCGGACGCCGTCCATCCGGCACCCCATGCAGAGCTATGTATGGAATTCTTGTGGAATTCATTCTCTGTACATGTTGGTACCAGTATCGTCGACGCTGTCGTCCCTATCTGACCACATCTTGGACCTCACAGACCTCTCGGATTGTGGTGTTCCTTACACGATCACGCAAAGTCTTCCCAGCAATAGCGCGCAGAGTTCTCATTTCCGTTGTCCTTAGCATACTTTTTGTCCTGACAGTGTCCGCCCTCGCTTCGATGCCATATGTGAGGATAGGTCGCACACAGGTCTTATAAATGCGTACCTTGCTATCCGTTCTCATATCTTTATTCCTCCATATGACATCTCTCAGGCAGCCCGCCACAACTACAGCTTTATCTACCTGAGGCCTTACTTCTCTGGGGAGGCCTTACTTCTAAGATAAGTCAATATATATAAAATTTGAGTTGAGTCCATTTAATTATGAATGATCGATGTTTACACATTTTGGTGGCCTCTCCACTACCATACATGCTTTTTCAAGCACTTAATCTGACAAATGACCCAGCCAATTGACTAAGAAATCTCCAGCTAAAATTTAATAGATGACAGCCAAAAGAGAAGAGCTTTTGCTACAGCCTGTGCGATAAGTAGAAATACTATTTTATCATTAAGATGGACTATTTATACTAGGGGTCCGCACCCCTATGGTTTTGTAGGCCTTTTGCAGAACAAATATTTTTATTTTTATTCATATGTTTTTGTTCTTTTTTTTATTATTTTTATTTTAATCTTAAAATGAACATTTTTAAAATACCAAAGAGTAACAGATGATTCAATGAAATAATCCTCCCTGATTGACTGCTATAAATGAAACATTAGTACGTCAAAAGGACTATTTTGATCCCTGTTATGTTCATACCATAAATCCATTTCCCTGTCAGGGTAGGCAGAGAGGACAGAGCGCCATACTTTCCTATCACGACACACATCCTTAGTCTTCTACATCCATACAACTTCTACGATTACTCTGACTTTCTCAACGTTTCCTTCTTTCAGAATATAATTCAATTGATCCTACCATACTTTCTTTGATTTTCTTCGCACACGCCTACCACTCGCATCTGTTTTGTTAGTCTTTCTTCATTACTCAAACCATCTTATCGTGCTCTTCTTCATCTTACTTAACACATCAGCCTTTTACATTCATCCCTTATCACTTCATTCTGTATTCTGTTATGTATTGTCACTCCATGTATTCTCAATGCACGCATTTCTACAGCATTTATTCGGCTCCTCTCAGTCTTTTTCCACGTCCACGTTTCACTGCCATACATCTAAGTTGGCACCAAAATATATTTATGATTAAATTTTTTTACATATTTAGAAATTTGTACATAGTAGTAATAATGTACATCTTGAAGTGTATCTAATTGAAGTTTCTTGAATGTGGCTTTATTAGGTTACAACTGTGACCTTCCAACCTGAAGAGGTTCCCCTCTCCACTCCTGGTTTATACTCTGGAGTCAATTTTTTTTTATCACAATCCGTTTGCTGTTTTATTGCTGTGCTAATTTTGTGGAAGTCCAATATATTTATCGCAACAAAGTTTACAACACTTTATGTTTGTAGTATTATCGATGCATATTAATGACTTCATTGATGGGGATTTGTTTTTTACAACCTTGAATTAATATACATGAAGCCAAATAGGAATCGCACGATGGAGCAAATCAGATCAATAAGGATTAGTTTGTCGAAGAAACGGGGATTAAATGTCAAAAATATCTTATTTTTAGAATTGAAACGTTCATACTTGTATTGAAATTTTTTGTTCTATAAGTGTATTTTTAGAATTGAAACGTTCATACTTGTATTGAAACTTTTTGTTCTATAAGTGTATTTTTAGAATTGAAACGTTCATACTTGTATTGAAACTTTTTGTTCTATAAGTGTATTTTTAGAATTGAAACGTTCATACTTGTATTGAAACTTTTTGTTCTATAAGTGTATTTTTAGAATTGAAAGGTTCATACTTGTATTGAAACTTTTTGTTCTATAAGTGTAGTAAGCGAATTGACAGTTCTATCGCTTACATTAGAGGTTCCCAAATATTTTGAAAGTTGGGCCACGTATGAATATTGAACATAATAGATGGGCTGGATTGATAAATGAAAATTTATTTCTTTATAAAACAAACAAAGCAACACAATACTCAATTTTAAAAGAGTTATTTATATTTCTTCTTCTTCTTAAACTTTCTGTAGACTCTCAAGAGTCTGTTACTGCAGGATTGTCCTGTGATGCTGAGCTCCAGCTATCTCTCCATCGTTTCGGGGGTCTCCCTGGCGGACGCCGTCCATCTGGCACCCCATGCAGAGCTATGTATGGAATTCTTGTGGAATCTGTACATGTTGGTACCAGTATCGTCGACGCTGTCGTCCCCATCTGACCACATCTTGGACCTCACAGACCTCCTTACACGACCTCCTTGTTCCTTACACGATCACGCAAAGTCTTCCCAGCAATAGCGCGCAGAATTCTTATTTCCATTGTCCTTAGCATACTTTTTGTCCTGACAGTGTCCGCCCTCGCTTCGATGCCATATGTGAGGATAGGTCGCACACAGGTCTTATAAATGCGTACCTTGCTATCCGTTCTCATATCTTTATTCCTCCATATGACATCTCTCAGGCAGCCCGCCATAACTGCAGCTTTATCTACCTGAGGCCTTACTTCTCTGGGGAGGTCATGAGAGCTGAGCAGTTCACTGCCAAGATATCTGAACTGGGTTGCCTGTTCAATTGGCTCGTCACGTACTGAGATTCTGCACTCTAGTGGGTCTTTGGAGAATGTCATGCACTTGGTTTTTGCTACGGAGATAATCATATTGTACTTTGAGCAGGATTCATCGAACTTTGTGAGCATTCTCTGTAAGTCATTTTTATTTTCAACTATGAGTGTAGCGTCATCAGCATAACAGAGAATTCCCACCGCTTCCTTACCAAGACTGTACCCCAACTTGAGAGATGCAACCTCTGCAGTGATATTATCCATTATGCAGTTAAAGAGAAATGGGCTTAGGCTATCGCCTTGTCTGATTCCAACTGATGTTTTTATGGGTTTAGTATATTTCCCATTTGCTCTGATTTTTGTGTTACTATTCAGGTTGATCTCTCTTATGACATTAATGACTGACGGAGGTATCATTTTTGTTTCTTAATTCAACTAAATAATAATAAAATAACAATTTATATAGCGACATTTAGACAGCCAACTCTCCTCAAGGGTGCTTTAACTCTGTACTCGAACACACTATTATTGACAGATTAAAAATATAACAAAATAAATATACAGTAAAAGTTCGTTTAAATCATACAACTTTTATCCCTATAAAATATATGTTGCTCTGTTACGTAAGTCTAATTGGTAATATTTTGTTAATATACATACATATGATCATCATACATACATATCATTGTCAACCAGGGTCGATCCACTGCTGGATGAAGGTCTCCCCAAGTTGGCTCCAAATAATTTTTTGCTCGTTGATGCCATGTGATACTGCCATGCTTCCTGATCTCATCTATCCAGCGTACCTTCGGTCTTCTTCTGGGCCTCTTTATGCCTCTTGGATACCATTGGATTATTTCGGATGTCCATCGGGAGTCTGACATTCTAGCTACGTGTCCTGCCCATTGCCACTTCATTCTTTTGCACACCTTTATAACGTCTTCTACCTTTGTTATATTGCGAATCCAGGTGTTTCATTTACGGTCTCTTTAAGTATATCCCAACATGCATCTCTCCATGCCCTTTTGTGCGGTCTGGACCTTTTGTATGTTCTTTATTGTGAGCTTTTTTTCTCTATCAAATATGTTGCACTGTTACGTAAGTCTAATTGGTAATATTTTATTAATATACATACATATCATCATTGTCAACCAGGGTTGATCCACTGCTGGATGAAGGTCTCCCCAAGTTTGCTCCAAATAGTTTTTTGCTCATTGATGCCATGTGATACTGCCATGCTTCCTG